>CAWUFW010009326.1:600000-795102 GCA_963921515.1 Calotriton arnoldi | reverse complement strand
TGAGGACTGCCTAATGGAAAGAGGGAACCATAGATAGCCGCTTTTGTGGTGCCATCAGAAATTGGTAAAGCTTCAGCTTTTGTTCGGAATTTATTTTATAACCTGAGAAGGATGAAAAGTAATCTATGGCTTGGAGTAAAGATGGTAGAGAGGGAGAGAGATTCGTGAGAGTAAGTAAAATGTCATCCACATATAAATAAAGTTTGGATTGACCTATGGGGAGGAGATTGATGCCCGTGACTCCATCTGGATTGACGATTAGTGGCTGCCAGAGGTTCTAATGCCAAAAGAAAAAGGAGTGGGGGATAAAGGACAGCCCATACGTGTTCCTCTTAGGATTGGAAATGGATCTGACAGAAAACACTCCACAGTTTACTTTTGTGCAGAAGGATTATCATATAAGAGATGTATTTTTTAATAAACTGGTTTCCTAATCCGAAGCGTTCCAGCACTTTGAAAAAGATATTCCCACTCTTTGCGGTCAAAAGGCCTTTTCGGCGTCTAATGATAAAGCCTTCAATGCATCTTGTGAGAGTTTTTTAGCATACCATAATGTATGTGTCAGTGTACGGATGTGATTCCTAGAGGAGCAGCCCTGGAACAAATCCCACTTGGGCTGGGTGAATTAAGGAAGGTAATACCTTCTTAAGACGAGAGCTAGAATACTGGCAAATATTTTGATATCTCAATTCAGAAGTGAGATAGGGCGATAATTGGCACAAAGTGGAGGATCCTTTCGAGGTTTGGGAAGTACTGCAATTATTGCTTTGTTAGAGATGGGACCTTAAAGAAAGATCGCGTTCAGCCTCCCTGAAATGCAGCATGTTTTGAATCAACCACATTATACCCAAGCCCAACCATTGAATTCAGCTGGGAATCCATCCCTCTCCAGGGGCTTTATGATATGATAAGTTGGAGATTGCGTGTGTAATTTCATCCTTTCTAATCTCTCCCTCAAGAGGGCCCTACCCTCATCAGAAAGACGAGGAGGATCTACCATTGAAAGAAAGTTAGTCAATCCTTCTGTGTCTATTTGTGCCTCAGGTGTGTAAAGAGATTTATAAAAGAAGTGAATTTGTTTAATATGTATTGTGGTCTAGTAAGAATGTGACCTTGAGATGATCGGATAGCTGATATGGTCATAGCTGCTTCCTCTTTGTCTTAATTGTGCCGCTAATAATCTACCTACCTTTTCCTCCTTGCTCGTAGTGTCTCGTTTTCATTCTTTGGAGAGCAAATTCCGCCTTAGAGGTAAAAAGACCATTTAATGCCATTCTAGCTTGCTCTAAAGATTTTACGATTTTGTAAGGTTGGTGCTTTGGCATATAAGCGGGTGTATAACAGGATTTCCTGCTCTTAATTCTTTTTGTCATGCAGCATTTCGCTTATTCGCCAGCGCTGCTTCACGCATCAACTGACCTCCTAATAGTAGCTTTAGGTGCAGCCCACATCATTCTACTTGAAGTTACAGAGCCCTGATTTGTGGAAAGGTAATCTTGAAAGTAGGCTTGTAATTGAGTTTTACCCTTGGGAGATTTGTGTCGTGATATATTCATGCGCCAGGGTTTGCGTCCTGGTCTAGGTAGATCAACATCCAGAGCTAAGAAAACCGGGAGTGATCCGGATAATGCTGCTTCTAGGATGTAGGAGTCTTGAAATCGATTGGATCAACCCTTGGGATACTAAAAAGCAGTCCAAACGAGACAAGGTGCCATGGGTTGGAGAAAAGAATGTATATTCAGTATCCGAAGGATGGGAGAGATGCCAGTGGTCAATTAAGCCATTGTCTGCTAGTATATCATCCATTAATGCTCTATCTTCTGCATTAGTTTTGTCTAACGGACCCTGTTTTATCTAGAATTGGGTCCCTCATAATATTCCAATCACCACCTTTGAGAGACTGTCAGGATGAACCAATCTCTGTTAATAAGAGATTCAAAGTAAGAAAGAATGATTTTTTTCTCCAGTTGGGGCATAGACTGAACCTACGCAAATAGATGTACCTCTTATACATAGCTTGGCAAATGCGGTAACTGACCCTCAGGATTCGTCCACGACTTTAACATCTTAACTCTGGAGAGATTTGCGGATGAGATCGCTTACTCCACATTTGCGAGCAGGGCCTTCCTGTGCAGGATCACCTTTCTGTACACTACTACAGATTAACTTTACCCACCCAGTCTCTACACAGTTTTCTGATTCCAACGCATCTAGATGTGTCTCTTGAAGTAATGCCACATCTGTCTTTTTAGATTGTAGATATGACAGCACTTTTTTCCCATTTGATAGTAGCTGAGTGAGACCATAGACATTCCATGTTATTACAGAAAGAGGATGTGTGTTTGTCGTGTTGGACATGCCTTTCAAAGAGTATAGATGAGATTGAATAAAAACTTTGAAAAGTATGCTTTATAGAATTGTAGAAGTCAGAAAAAAGTCCTGAAATAATAAAAAATAGGTAGGAGGGATGGAAGAGGGGGTGGAAAATGGGAAAAGGAACCCCTGGTTATTAACAGAAATATATATAATTAGTAATACAAAGAATATCTGAAATGTTGGAAGAGAAAAAGTTTGTAGATGCAGTAAAGTGAGGAAAAAGGAGTGTGAGTAAGATGTGTAGATTGGATATAAGAGGATTCAAGCACTAAAATTATTAAACTGTTAACCGCGGGTCTGTTACTCCCCAGAGCACCACCGTGTGAGAGAGGAGCCCACAAAAGGATAGGAATTACGGTTGGGTATGAAGAATATACACATCTTACTATAATGTAAATTATAACTAATACAGTAGATCTGTGGGAATATAAAGTATTACTACATATATAATATACGATGATAAGGTCAGTGAACTATGATGAAATTGACGTCCCTATAGTTATAATAAATACGATATAAATCACATACAGAAAAAAATACATTATAATATATAAAGACATGTAAGTTAGAAATTAGTTGAGTAACTTCGATAATAGAAGGAAATATGCTAAATAGAATTGATAGATAAATATAAAATTGGATTAAACCAGTATGATAAAGTATTTCATAATATAACATCCGATCAAAATATATTCTAATAAATAACAATACGATATATTAAAAATGATGTTCAATTATACGAAATTGCATGAAAGTGAAATACATTTTCAATTCTCAATATATAACTGGTAGCCAAATACGATATATAGTTTACTATAATGTAAATTATAGCAACACATTAGATCTAGGTGAATAAAAGCAGAAGTACATATATAGAGTAAAATGGTAAGGTCGTTGAACTATGATGAAATTGGCGCCTTGTATTTATAATAAACATGCTATATATCGTGGGATGAAAACATGATTATAGTGCATAAATACATACAAGTTAGAAAGTGATTGAGCAACTATAGTATGATAAAGATGCTAAATAGAATATATATTGAAATATAAATTGGATTAAACAGTATTATATAATATTTCATAATATAACTCTCTAAGCAAAATAATATATTCTAATATATAGCAAATTATATATTAAAGATGATATTCAATTATGTGAAATTATATGAAGTTGGAATATCGTTTCAATTTTCAGTATAAAGCCCATAGCTTGGATAATATATACATTTTACTATAATGCAGACTGTAATAATACATTAAATTTATATGAAAAGAAGGTGCTAAGTATATATATAGCATAATATGGTAAGGTCATTGAACTATGATGAGATTTGACGTCTTATATTTATAATAAATACGTTATATATCAGGAATGGAAACATTCATTATAGTGTATAAATACATACAAGTTAGAAATTGATTAGGTAACTATAAGAGAAGAAATAAGGTTAAATATAATATATATAGAAATATAAATTAGAGTAAACAGTATTACATAATATTTCATAATATAATATCCGAGCAAGACAATATATTCAAATGTATAGGAAAACAATAGACAAAAGATGATACTCAACTACATGAAAGTATATGAGATTGGAATATATTGTCAATTTTGCAACATAAAGAGCCTGTATCTGGAAAAAAGAGCCCTATTTAATGACAGAAATGCAAGTGCTCATCTTAGTTCAAATGAGATAAAAATGGGTTACTGTCGTCAGTTTAAATCTGAGAAATCATTGCTGTCAGTCTTCATCTGAGGCTGGTTTCAGAGGAGAGCTGAGATTTATCTCTATGTTGCTCTTGTGTAAAAGCAGAGACAGTATGCAGCGCTGAAGCACTTGTCATCTTGGATACGGACAGAGCTGTTCTTAGATCCCTTCCTCTGTGCCTTGGATTGCTAAGATTACGTCTTCTTTTATCCAGTGATTGTTGTGAAGGACCCAAGCTCGCATGAGTGGCATCAACTGAAGCGTCTAGCGCGTATCCATGTCCTTGTATTTTCATCTAGTCTAGGGAGTTGCTGTAGATCTGCTGGATCATAGAAGTCTCCAGAATCACGGCCATTCTTCATAATACGAAAAGCGAGCTGGCCTCGAATAGACCACTCATTTAATGTCCATCTGTCGTAACTGGAGGCCGGATGGCGAGAAATGCTTTAAGCGCCGTTCGTTGGTCTCTTGGAGGAGTCTGCAGCCATGGCGGGATGACATGACCATTATGTGAAAAGGAACCTTGCGACTTTGCTGCAGTGAGTAGATGTCTAGCTTGTTCATGCCTCAAGAAGCAAGCGATGAGTGGTCTCGGCCGAGCTGTTTGATCCTTCCGTGGAGGGCCAATGCGATGAGCTCTTTGAATTTCTAAAGTGAAGGATTAAAGGCAAGATAACAGTTAATTTTGGAAGGACATCACATAAAAATAGGCGAAAGCATTTTGACCTTCAATTGCTTCCTGGAAATCCAAGAGAAGTGAATGTTGTCTCGTCTACTATGATATTCTAAGTCAACTATCTTGCTGCGAAGAAATAAGAGCTCTTGGTCCTTGTTGTGTACTTCATTAAGACGTACTTTCCACTGTTATCAGTCTCAAATCTAATGCGTCAGTTTTTGTATGAAATCCCGCAAGTTCTGCAACTAATAGTTTTGGTTTCAGCTGCCAGGGATAATATATTAAGGCATCCACATCCTCTAGCCGCCGACTGACAGTGGAGATTTCCTGTAGTATACGATTCCTATTGTGTCACCTTGTGGAGAAGCGTTGGCGTTTTGAGGTGATTCCTCCGCAGAGGGAGTAGCCCTTTTCGTAGGCATTTTGTTTGGTTTTTTACAGAACTCCAGCAAATAGGAGAGGTGTAAAGGGAGGTATTCCCATGTTTGCTGTTTGACATTAAGATCAAACCCCACAACAATGTGCATATATGTAATTTAGACATCTACAGTGCTTCTCCAGAATAATGCCCTCACTAGTTGGTCTCACATTGTTGAGGGTTGCTTTTTGTTGAAAAATATTATTAGTGAGGATGCAGCTTTAGAAGACGGGTACTGACAGGAATCAAGACTGATTATTGATTCTAGCCTCGGTACTTTGGAAGGCACCTGGTTGAGTCAATTGGGAATGTCACAAATGCCAGGTGGATTTATAAGGCTGAATATGCTGTGCGAGGCGCAGTTTCCTGCGTGATTACAGGGACTCTCCCAAAAACTGCACTTGAAAGCGAAGGCACATGCAAGAGGACCTCCTCAAAGAAACAAAGATAAATGCAGAGGTCTGAGTGTCCTTGTATATTTCCCCTTGGGAAGTCCTAATCACCCCAAAGTGAGACCACTGTACATTTTCCCTCAGAATACAACCTCCTCCAATGGTCATATATTGCGCTAGCAAATGTGACTTCAAACAGCAAAATATGTCCTCAAACTGTTGTTATTGCACTATGTAATTGAATGTGCCTCATTTCTGTTTAAACTGCATTACTGTGAGGCGGTCGTGTGAGTATCATTGCAGCAGCTCTTGCATCATTTACAGTAATGTGCCTCATGCGCAATAAATGTGAGTTTAAACAACAAAATACATATATCCAAAATATATCCTCAAATTGTCTTTATTTCATTATGGGAAATAAGTGCGCTCACTATTGCGTCACTCCTTATTACTGTGGAGCTTTCACGAAAGTCACCATTAAGCTGCAGCCTTTCCTTATTGGACATTAAGGTACCATCAGAGCTCCGCCCGTAATTCCTAGTCATACAATGAAGGCGCGCCCATATGGGCGGAGGCAGTGAGAGGAACTTTCGGCCTCTGGGCGCATGCGAGGACCGAGGATTCCTGAAGCGGTGAAGGCCAGCTGACATCGCTTCCTCACCTGAAGAAGCCATACGACGAGAAAAGGAGCCATGCGAGATGCTGCAGCATCCCTCGGGACCCACACGAAACGTTTCTCCAAGTCTCGCCGAGGCAGATGTCAGCAGAGCTGCAGCCCTTTCACTGCAGGTAAACGCGCCGCTTTCGGCCAGAGGCTCCTCTCCGGCGGAGCCCGCGACTTAGGCAGCCATCTTCACCGGTGGCCAGACCACGCCCCCAGGAATAGTAATTTTTACCCTCCGCTGTCCAACACTTTCCCTGCTGCTGCACTCACTGGAGTGGAAACAGTACTTACACCCCTCCGCTGTCCAACACTTTCCCTGCTTTTACACTCACTGGAGTGGGAATAGCCAATTTTTACCCCTCCGCTTATCCAACACTTTCCCTACTGTTGCACTCACTGGAGATGGAATAGTAATTTTTACCCCTCTGCTATCCAACACTTTCCCTACTGCTGCACTCACTGGAGTGGGACTAGTAATTTTTACCCCTCCGCTATCCAACACTTTCCGTACTGTTGCACTCACTGGAGTGGGAATAGTAGTTTCTACCCCTCCGCTATCCAACACTTTCCCCACTGTTGCACTCTCTGGAGTGGGAATAGTAATTTTTATCCCTCCGCTGTCCAGCACTTCTCCCTACTGCTGCACTCACTGGAGTGGAAATAGTAATTTTTACCCCTCCGCTGTCCATCACTTTCCCTACATTTACACTCACTGGAGTGGGAATAGTAATTTTTACCCCTCCGCTATCCAACACTTTCCCTACTGTTGCACTCACTGGAGATGGAATAGTAATTTTTACCCTCCGCTATCCAACACTTTCCCTACTGTTGCACTCTTCCACTGGAGTGGGACTAGTGATTTTTACCCCTCCGCTTATCCAACACTTTCCCTACTGTTGCAACTTACTGGAGTGGGAATAGTAATTTCTACTCCTCCGCTATCCAACACTTTCCCCACTGCTGCACTCACTGGAGTGGGAATTAGTAATTTTTACCCCTCCACTGTCCAACACTTCTCCCTACTGTTGTTGCACTCTACCGGAGTGGGGAATAGTAATTTTTGCCCTCCGCTGTCCAACGCTCTCCCTACTGCTGCACTCACTGGAGTTGAAATAGTAATTTTTACCCCTCCGCTATCCAACACTTTCCCAACTGTTGCACGCACTGGAGTGGGAATAGCAGATTTTTACCCCTCCGCTATCCAACACTTTTTCCCTACTGTTGCACCTCACTGGAGAGGGAAATGTAATCTTGAAATGTTTAAATAGTTCAATGTTTTAATTTATCATAGAATGTTTATTACATATATACATATATATATATATATATATATATATATATATATATATATATATATATATATAGCTTCACTGAAAAAACCACAGGTTTCAGGTACGTTATAGTTAGAAATTAGCATTTAAAAACCTTTGAAATTCACTGAAAAAACCATAGGTTTCAGACACGTTATAGTTAGAAATTAGCATTTAAAAAACCTTTGAAATTCACTGAAAAAACCATAGGTTTTAGGGACAGTTATAGTTAGTTGGACATTTCACTCGTACAAAACCCGTGAAATTCCCCGTTATAGTTAGTTCAGCTAACTATAACTCGCGCCCGCAATGCACTGCTGATGACGTCACATATTACATCACTCATGACATGGTCAGTGACATCACTGATGACATCACTGATGACATCTCAAATGACATCACTGATGACATCACTGATGACATCATCCAATGACTGTGTGTTTCTGTAAAGTTTAAATATTTTTAATATATATAGGAAAAGACGTATTGAAGAATGAGTGGGTGTATAAGTGTCTGTATGGATGATTTAGTAGGTGCGTGACTGACTCTATAAGTGAGTGATTTAACGTATCTTACTGAATGCATGGGTTAGTGACTAAACTGGGTGAATGTCTGTATCCGTCTGTCTGTTGCTGTGTAAGTGGCTGCATGTGTTTGTGAATAGCTACATGAGTGTCTATATGAGTTATTGAATGGTTGTCTGAGTATCTGTATGGGTACCTGAGTGTTTGTGTGGGAGGGGTGTGTGCGACTCTGTGCATAGATGTGTGAGTGGGTGATTCACTGGGTGGATGGTTTCAAGAGTGCATCTGTGATAGACTGTATGGGTGGGTAAGTGTGTGTAAGAGTGTGTTAGTGAGTGAATGTATGTCCCAGTGGTACATGTGTGAGTAACTACATATGTGAAAGGCAGTATATATATGTGTTGGAGTACATAAATAGCTATAAGCGAGAGTGAGTGATTGTGTTAGTGGCTGTATGGATGAGTGTGTGCTTGTATCAGTGATTGTATAAGAGCGTAACAATGTGCTAGTATTTGTATGATTAAGTGAGCTGGTGTGTGTATAACTGTATAGGTGAGTAAATGGCAGTGTGTTTAATTATTTGCATGACTGACTAGGTGTGTGAGTACCTCTATGGATGAGTGGCGGTGTTTGAGTGTCTATATAGGAGTAAGAGTGCATATGTTAGTCCTGTACTGAGTGACCATAAGTATGAGTGACTGTACGGGTGAGTGAGTAGATGTGTGTGTGTAGACCTAAGAATCAGTGAGTGGGTATGTAGTTATTGGTGTTGGAGTGTCTATGGTTTTGCGAATGGCAGTCTGTAATTTAGAGTGGGTGTATCAAAGGTTATATTAGGGTGTGAGGAGGTGCATCAGATTATCACGTGGATGATGTCATCAGTGATGTCATCAGTGATGTCATTTGAGATGTCATCAGTGATGTCATCAGTGATGTCACTGACCATGTCATGAGTGATGTAATATGTGACGTCATCAGCAGTGCTTTATGGGGCGCGAGTTATAGTTAGCTGAACTAACTATAACGGGGAATTTCACGGGTTTTGTACGAGTGAAATGTCCAACTAACTATAACTGTCCCTAAAACCTATGGTTTTTTTCAGTGAATTTCAAAAGTTTTTTAAATGCTAATTTCTAACTATAACGTGTCTGAAACCTATGGTTTTTTCAGTGAATTTCAAAGGTTTTTTAAATGCTAATTTCTAACTATAACGTACCTGAAACCTGTGGTTTTTTCAGTGAATTTCAAAGGTTTTTTAAATGCTAATTTCTAACTATAACGCCCCTAAAACCTATGGTTTTTTCAGTGAATTTCAAAGGTTTTGTAAATGACAATTTTTAAATGTATTAATTGTTATATTTATTTTTTTGACACTGATTTACTACATTTTTTAAAACTATTTATTTTTAGATATTTTATTTATTAAATTACATTGTAATTACATTATACATTACATTACAAAATATACTTTCTCAGAATGAATTACTTTAGTTTAAATAGTTTGCAAATAGGAAATAGAGTTTTAAGTACAGTAGTTACAGTTGTTGCAATGGGCAACACAATTTCAAACACAATGCAACATTGAGCTCAATGTGAATTTCTAGTTAAATGCAATTAGTTACTTTATGGATTACTTTTTCTAACCACAGGACTGGATCCTAGAATCAGTCCTGGGACATCTCCTGTAAACAGTTGAGTAAAAGCGTTTTGGTTACAGTAGTGATTTTTAAGGAATATTATTGTATTTTAAAAGTTGACACTTAGAAACTTTTTCACATAGAATCACCAATGTTATCCTATGGGAGGAAATTCACTTAGCAGGTAAGTAGTGTTATCGTTACTTTTTCTTACTCAGTGTTGGATCCTGGATCCAGCACTGGTGCATCTCCTGTAAACAGTTGAAAGAATGCGTTTAAGTCATACAGGCGATTTTTAAGGAATATTTGTAATTTGTGAAAATCGACACTTTGAAACTTTTCTGCTGAAAACCAGACAATGGATTCCTATGGAAGGAAATATAAGTTACTGGTAAGTACGGTTAGAATTACTTTTCAGGGTCAGTGCTGGGCTAAAAGATGCAGCACTGGGTTCTCTCCTGATAACAGGTGAGGAATTCGTAGTTCGGTTGATTTTAGAGGAATATTATAAAGTTCCAAAACTCCACACTTAGAAGAATTTCCAAGTGAAACCAGTCAATGTTAGCCTATGGAAGGAAATTCAAGTTACTGGTAAGTACGGTTAGAATTACTTTTCAGGATCAGTACTGGGCTGAAAGATGCAGCACTGAGGTCTCTCCTGATAACAGGTGAGTAAATTGTAATTCGTAGTTCGGCTGATTTTAGAGGAATATTATAAAGTTTCAAAACTCCACACTTAGAAGAATTTCCAAGTGAAACCAGTCAATGTTAGCCTATGGAAGGAAATTCAAGTTCCTGGTAAGTACGGTTAAAATTACTTTTCAGGATCAGTACTGGGCTCAAAGATGCTTCACTGGGTTCTCTCCTGATAACAGGTGAGTAAATCGGAATTCGTAGTTCGGCTGATTTTAGAGGAATATTTGTATGTTTCAAAAATCGACACTTAGAAACTTTTTCAGTAAAAAGCAGACAATGATATCCTATGGAAGGAAATTCAAGTTACTGGTAAGTACGGTTAAAATTACTTTTCAGGATCAGTACTGGGCTGAAAGATGCAGCACTGAGGTCTCTCCTGATAACAGGTGAGTAAATCGGAATTCGTATTTCGGCTGATTTTAGAGGAATATTTGCACAATGGTGAAGGGAGGGGCGGGGCCTGAGGTGACATCTGTGCAAACGCGCCCCGTGGCGCGTTTTAAGTTGGGGGACTAAGTCCCCTTGAATCATGAGGGTCCCTGGGGGCCAACTAGCCCACCAGGAACCTCCAGTATGCGCCAGGGGCTGCGTTGCAGAGACGTGTACAGAGGCCACACCCCTTTACACCTCTCTGCAACGCAGCTCTGTGGCGCTTTCTGGACGTACCTGTTGGGCTAGTTGGCCCTCAGGGACCCTCAGGATTGAAGGGGAATTAATTCCCCATCTTAAAACACACCACGGGGCCTGTTTGCACACATGTCACCTGAAGCCCCGCCCCTCCCTTCACCACTGTGCAAACGCGCCCCGTGGCGCGTTTTAAGTTGGGGGATTAAGTCCCCTTGAATCCTGAGGGTCCCTGGAGTCCAACTAGCCCACCATGTACTTCCAAAAAGCGCCACAGAGCTGCGCTGCAGAGAGGTGTAAAAAGGGGCGTGGCCTCTGTACACCTCTCTGCAACGCAGCCCCCTGGCGCATACTGGAGGTTCCTGGTGGGCTAGTTTGCCCCCAGGGACCCCCAGTATTCAAGGGGAATTACTTCCCTGCTCAAAACGCGCCAGGGGGCGCGTTTGCAGACTGCTGCAGGGAGGGGGGCGGGGCCTCCGGCACGATGCCGGTCTTTTTTTTTTTTTTTTTTTGGTTGGGAGGGGGGCTGTGTGGCCCCCCTTCCCTCAGCCACTTTTTGCCCCGGGGACCCCATCCCCCGGGGCCTGAGGAGTTTTTTTTTTTTAATTAAATTTTAAAAAACGGGATGGGGGCCGCGTGGCCCCCCTTCCCTGGGCCTGTATTGGCCCCGGGGACCCCATCCCCCGGGGCCGGCCTTTAAATATATATATTTTTTTAATTTTTAGGGGAGGGGGCTGCGTGGCCCCCTCCCAGGCCACTTATGGCCCCGGGGACCCCATCCCCCGGGGCCTGGCCTCTGTTGGGGACTGTGGGGGTCCCCAAACCCCCACAGTCCCGCCGGCTCCCCGTGTCCTACGGGAGCCGGCATTGCTTTCCACATGGGGAGCAGCTAAGATGCTGCTCCCCATGTGGAAAGCAATTTGCTTTGTAGATTGGAAGCGAGAGCAGGTTTCCTGCTCTCGCTTCCAATATCCAAAGCAAGTTTGCAATGACAGGACGGGAGCCGCGAGGCTCCCGTCCTGTCATTGCAAACAGCAGTGTCCCGGGGTAGGCACCCGGGACACTGCAGGAGCCGGCCCTGGGGGTGGCGGTCCCCAGGGCCACCACAGGCTCCAGGAGGGGGCTGCGCGGCCCGCCTCCCCACATCTAGAAAGCCCCGGGGAGGTGGTGGTCCCCGGGGCTTCGGGGTCCAAAACGGACCCCCATTTTAAATTTCTTAGTGCCCCGGGAGGTGGCGGTCTCGGGCGTGTGGGGGCTGGAGCCCCCACACAGGTTAAATAATTTTAAAAAAGAAGCACCGGGAGGTGGCGGTCCTCGGGGCAGCGGGAGGGCAAAGAGCCCTCCCGCAGCATTATTTTTTTAAAGCCCCGGGGGTGACGGTCCCTGGGCTTGGGGGCCTTAGAGGCCCCCACATATTTAAACGAAACCCCTGCATGCCCCCGGGACTTGGCCCACCCGGGGGCCACTAACAACGAAGCGCGGAGACCGCACTGCTTTTTTTCTCGGCGGGATCCGCGCACCCTGAGCGCATCCCGCCGATTTTTTTAAAAAAATGCTTTTTCTGCCCAGGGGTCCTTGTGGGACCCCTGAGCAGACCTAGGGGTCAGGGTGTTTCTACCCTGACCCCTTTGTGCGTTTTGCGCACTTGTTTCTTTTGGGTTTTTTCTAATCGGCAGGATCCGCGCACCCTGAGCGCATCCTGCCGATTTGTAAAAAATAAAATGCTTTTCTGCCCAGGGGTCCTTGTGGGACCCCTGAGCAGACCTAGGGGTCAGGGTGTTTCTACCCTGCCCCCTTTTGCGCTTTGCGCACTTGTTTCTGTCCCTCGGTTCTACCGAGGGACAAAATGGCTGCCAACACTTCCTGATTTGGAGTGTTTACAGCCAAATAGCATGCAGCTCGTGGTCGGGAGGGTACGCGGACCCGACGCGGCCATAGATATATATCTGATTTTCCTTTTGATTTTCTCAGGAACTGCTGAACGGATTTACACCATTTAACAAAAAGGGTTCTTTCTGAACCAAGAACTACCTCTTTGCCAAATTTGGTGTAATTCCGTTCAGCAGTTCGGGCTGTAGCCGTGTCTAAAGTTTCCTATGGAAAAATGAATGGGGAAAACACGTTTTGGGACCCCCCTTTTTCTCGGCCCCCGCTTGACGAATTACCCCGAGACTTTCAGGGTAGGAGCGGACCGAAGCGGGCCATAAAGTTTGAAAATTTCGCGAAGATACGTCAACCGGCAAGAGAGTTATTTCAAATAGAATGTCGCGGATTTCCTATGGAAAATAGGTCCTAACTATAACTATCTACTGGCGACCGCCAGTAGATAATATATATATATATATATATATATATATATATATATATATATATATATATATATATATATATATATATATATATATATATATATATGTGTATATATATATTTATATGTATATATATATATATATATATATATATATATATATATATATATATATTTGTATATATATATATATATATATTACTGCTCCACTCACGCACCAGCTCGATGCACTCGCGGACGGGTGCCAGTCATGCGGGGGTGCTCCCGCATATCCATAATGCTACACACTCCTCCAGGAAACTCTCCCAAGGACGACTGCACTCACGGGGGCAGGTTCAAAGATTTATTAAGAACCACAGGCACAGACGCGTTTCGGCAACAGCCTTTGTCGATGTTTGCCGTGAAACGCCATTCACCACCATTTTAAACGTCACATTTTCCTGAGGCAACACTAACAAAGGACTAATCCTCATAGGAACGAGTGGGCAAAACCACTGCAAATGTCAGCGCCAATTTGATCATCATTCAAAGGCTGTGCTATGCATATCGTATCGCAATGCAAGGGTGTATTAAGAGCATACATACAAGGATAAATGACATTAAAACAGCTTTCGCAATTATCTTAATGCAAATACGAAAATTATCGACTATTAGTCATAAACATGCCGGAAACCATTCAATAACGTTACATCAGCCGTAGCATCTATATAGACAAATACCCCATAATATCTGATAACACCCTGAATGGGCTATTGTGCGCTCATACACCCCTCAATACGACAATGACAACCCATATTGGTAAAGCCATGGCTCTCTTGCTTCAATCATGCCCTGAATGGGCTTTCAAGAATGTATACACACCCATGAAGCCTCATGGGAACTAAAACTAAAACTGTAGCCTCGTAAGAGAATCCATTAAATTAACGTATAGGTGGTGAACAAAGCAGTGAACTATTTAAATTCATAATTGAGCCTTATAAAATTCAAAATTCTCTAGAAGTTCATTCAGGAGCACGATTTCAAAACATTAAATGAAAATTCATTATAGTGAATCAAAAGAAACCAAGCATCATCGATCAATATGTTACATTCAAGTGCCAGGACCTAAAGTACAAACCAAAAAGCAAAGTAAGGAATAAAGCAGAATCAGTTATCAATCCTAAACGGAATGTAGAAAACATACATAGACATATTTAAATTCAGAAATATTCTCGGAATCATCCTAATATTGCATAAAAGTAAAGATCAGAATACAAGAGAACCAATACATTTAATCCCTAAATGAATTGCCAATTCTTCGCTACTATTTAATCCTAGGGGGTCTTTGTCTGGAGGTCAATAATATATCACGATTCTAACCGCCTTAACCTTAAAATCCTATCCCCTCCCCGAGCATTCACTGGTATATGATCAATGCAGAAATAAGTGAGAAGGTCCCTGTTGCGCCGATGTTCCTTGTTAAAATGCCGCGCAACTGGGTAGGCTTCATCCCCATTGGTTATAGCCCTCATGTGTTCTAAGATCCGAACTTTAGTCGGATGGAACGGGCTGCCTATGTATCTAAGGCCGCACGGACAATTCAGGCAATATACCGTGTACGGTGTAGTGCATGTTAGGAATTTCCTGATTTTTTTGAAACCCTTGACAGCTGAAATATCATAGGCCAGAACCTTCTTGCTACCCTTGCAGGCTTTGCACTTCCCGCATGGGAAAAATCCTTGCAATGGACTTAATACGGATCTAGGTGTTTCTACCATTCGATAACTATGTACCAAGTTGTTTTTCAAAGAGTTAGCCTTTCTAAAAGTTACCAGAGGATTAGTTGGCAGGTCATTCCCTATTGTAGTGTCTGCCAAAAGGGTATGCCAATTTTTTCATAATATTCTTTTAAAATCCCCAGCATTCTCTGAATAGGTAGTTATCAGTCTAAACTTGCCCTCATTTTCCTTCGTATTCACCTTTCCTCCATTGGTTTCCAGCAGTAGCTCTTCCCGCTTCAGGGAATTAACTCGCTGTAAAGCTGTGTTCAGGACTTCTTGCCCATAACCCCTTACACCAAAACGTTGTATACTCTTTTCTGCAGCCAACTGAAACTCCCGTTCACTGGAGCTGTTACGTTTGATTCTCAACAGTTCCCCATAGGGGATACTGTTGATAAGATTCCTAGGATGGCTGCTAGAGGCGTGAAGGGTAGAATTCCCCGCCGTTTCCTTCCTGTGCAGCCTAGTGCACAACTTCCCTTCCTTAACATAAACAGTGAGATCCAGATAATTCACAGAGGTAGAACCACCTTCCCCTGTGAATTCCAGATTAATCTCATTAGAGTTCAATCTCTCTATATAGGTCAGTGCTGTCTCAAATGACCCCCTCCAGACAATGGATAGGTCATCGATGTAACGATGCCAGGTGACAATCTTATCCGTCCAAATACTGTTGGACTCGGCCCAGGCCACCTGCTCCTCCCACCACCCCACAAAAAGATTTGCGTAGCTGGGGGCGAAGCAAGTGCCCATCGCTGTCCCGGAGACCTGTCTATAAAGTTGACTCTGGAAAAGGAAGATGTTATTGTTAAGACAAAAATCTATAAAGTTTAACAACAGCACATTGTGTCTTAGAAATTTTAGGGGCCGATTATCCAAAAAATATGTTATCGCCCTTAGACCGTCAGTGTGTGAGATACATGTATAAAGGCTGGTGATGTCAAGTACCATCAATAGGTCCCCTTCAACCCACTGTATCACTTTAAGATGTCCCAGGAAGTCCTTAGTGTCCTTGATGTAAGACTTCAATTTCTGTACATGTTGTGCCAAAAAGAAGTCAATATACATAGACATTCGTTCAGTTAGGCTCCCTTGTGATGCTACAATGGGCCTACCGGGTGGATTCAATCGGTACTTATGTACTTTTGGAAGGTGGTAAAACGTGGGGATAATAGGGTTCAGCCGTCTAAGAAATAGATATTCTTCCATTTCGAGCATGTTCTTTTTATGCCAATCGGATATAAGAAGGTGGTAATCCGTGATGCTTTGATGGTATTCCTTTTCATGAATTTTCATGTAACATCGTACATCAGAAAGCTGTCGATGAGCCTCCTTATTGTATTGTTCTTGAGTCTGAAGAACAATATTCCCCCCTTTGTCCGACGGCTTGCATATAATGGTTGTGTCTTGACTCAGTCCATACAAAGAGAGTTGTTGTTGTTTGGAGAAGTTTGTGCTCTTGCTGATGTATCTCTTTTCCCATCGGAGGCGCACTGGATCTTTCGTGACCGCCTCCGTGAATATGTCAATAGCATCCGTTGGTAACTGTGGGAGAAATTGCAAAGTAGGCTTAAACGGGCTCAGGCTCCCGCTTTGTTCAACTCCTGATACGGCTACTTGCTGTGTCAGACCGTTGGGTACCTCCTCAGTATTTTCTTGCTCCGTTCTGAGATCTTCCAGAACATCAAGTGTCTTAAGATCTTTCCCAATGAGAACATCAGTCACCTTCTGGACATGACTCACTTTCTTGGGTTTAACAGTTACAGGTTTCATCTTAAAATATTTATGGAGCTTAAGTTTACGAGTAAATTTAAAAAGATCAATACGAGTCTGAGTATATTCCATGGATTTCTGTGGGCAAAAAGATAGTCCCAATTTCAACACAGATTCCTCCATAGTCGTTAGGCATTTGTCAGTCAAGTTGATTATCGTCAGGTTCTCCTCTTGATTTATTTCCTTTTGTTGTATGATTTCTTGCTGCGGGTGACGGGCGGGGAGCGAGTGCTTGTTGCGGCCCCTGCCCCCCCTCCTCGTCTTCCTGTGACTGCCGATTCTGGAGGTTTGCCCCTGCCTCCTTTCTGCCAAGACTGACGGATGAGTCTGAACTCCTCGTAAAAAGGAGAATGTTCTGTTACTGTTAATGGGTCATTCGCATTTTCTTCACCCGATGACTCATTTCCTGTTACCTCCGATTCCGAGGTATCCCGTGTCTCGACAGTTGACTGTGCTCTCTTGCTTTGGAGTTCCGTCCTTGGGTTATCATATTTCCTGGCGAAGGTTAGAACCCTGCCCATATTATAATCCCGCTCGTCTCGGTCAAATTTCTCATGCTCACCCTTGCATTGCGATACGATATGCATAGCACAGCCTTTGAATGATGATCAAATTGGCGCTGACATTTGCAGTGGTTTTGCCCACTCGTTCCTATGAGGATTAGTCCTTTGTTAGTGTTGCCTCAGGAAAATGTGACGTTTAAAATGGTGGTGAATGGCGTTTCACGGCAAACATCGACAAAGGCTGTTGCCGAAAAGCGTCTGTGACTGTGGTTCTTAATAAATCTTTGAACCTGCCCCCGTGAGTGCTGTCGTCCTTGGGAGAGTTTTCTGGAGGAGTGTGTAGCATTATGGATATGCGGGAGCACCCCCGCATGACTGGCACCCGTCCGCGAGTGCATCGAGCTGGTGCGTGAGTGGAGCAGTAATTTAAATACTCTTAGCACCGTCGAAGTGTTGGAGGGGACTGTGAGACCTTGAGGATCGAATTTTCGTCTTCACTCCAGAGAATCTCGGTAAGGTGCCGGTGGCACGCTTCTCACATATCCAACGCTGCGATAGGACGAGGGGGAAGAGGCGGTATTATTCAAAGCTGTTACAGCATTGACCATATTTCATTATGTTCTGCAAGTCGGAACGCCATGAAGCAGCACTGAATATGTTTAAGAAGAGAAATGACTCTGGGACGGAACAACGTGATAAAGGGGCACGGGGCAAATCCAATCAGACTTCCAAACTTTTGACTGTAGAGCGTCTGTATGAATGCGAAATTAGTAAGTGGTGGAAGGCGACCTCCCTGCAAAATTATATTGAGGTCAGCAGGGTCCCCAGAGGTCTGAGAATTTATACCGTGCCAGCCTATGAGTCACCAGACCCCCTATTGCTGGACGAATGGGCAGCATACACGGCCCAATCCTGCAAGGGTATGTTGCAAATTCTAGTGAAGTTTGCGTGGAGCGATAGAGATAAGGCATTAGCGAATATTAAAGAACCTGAGGAGGAATTATTGAAAGAAGAGGATCAGACCTCAATTCTGGAGATGAAGGAATGGATGAAGAAACGACTAAAGACTTACGAACAAAAAATAAAACAACGTAAGCAGGACAAATTTGACCGAGACGAGTGGGATTATAATATTGGTAGGGTTCTAACCTTCGCCAGGAAATATGATAATCCAGGGAAGGAACTCCAAAGCAAGAGAGCACAGCCAACTGTCGAGACACGGGATACCTCGGAATCGGAGGTAACAGGAAATGAGTCATCGGGTGAAGAAAATGCGAATGACCCATTAACAGCAACAGAACATACTCCTTTTTACGAGGAGTTCAGACTCATCCATCAGTCTTGGCAGAAAGGAGGTAGGGGCAAACCTCCAGAATCGGCAGTCACAGGAAGACGAGGAGGGGGGGCAGGGGCCGCAACAAGCACTCGCTCCCCGCCCGTCACCCGCAGCAAGAAATCATACAACAAAAGGAAATAAATCAAGAGGAGAACCTGACGATAATCAACTTGACTGACAAATGCCTAACGACTATGGAGGAATCTGTGTTGAAATTGGGACTATCTTTTTGCCCACAGAAATCCATGGAATATACTCAGACTCGTATTGATCTTTTTAAATTTACTCGTAAACTTAAGCTCCATAAATATTTTAAGATGAAACCTGTAACTTTTAAACCCAAGAAAGTGAGTCATGTCCAGAAGGTGACCAATGTTCTCATTGGGAAAGATCTTAAGACACTTGAAGTTCTGGAAGATCTCAGAACGGAGCAAGAAAATACTGAGGAGGTACCCATGGGTCTGACACAGCAAGTAGCCGTATCAGGAGTTGAACAAAGCGGGGGACTGAGCCCGTTTAAGCCTACTTCGCAATTTTTCCCACAGTTACCAACGGATGCTATTGACATATTCACGGAGGCGGTCACGAAAGATCTAGTGCGCCTCCGACGGGAAAAGAGATACATCAGCAAGAGCACAAACTTCTCCAAACAACAACAACTCGCTTTGTATGGACTGAGTCAAGACACAACCGTTATATGCAAGCCGTCGGACAAAGGGGGGAATATTGTTCTTCAGACTCAAGAACAATACAATAAGGAGGCTCATCGACAACTTTCTGATGTACGATGTTACATGAAAATTCATGAAAAGGAATACCATCAAAGCATCACGGATTACCACCTTCTTATATCCGATTTGCATAAAAAGAACATGCTCGAAATGGAAGAATATCTATTTCTTAGACAGCTGACCCCTATTATCCCCACGTTTTACCACCTTCCAAAAGTACATAAGGACCGATTGAATCCACCCGGTAGGCCCATTGTAGCATCACAAGGGAGCCTAACTGAACAAATGTCTATGTATATTGACTTCTTTTTGGCACAACATGTACAGAAATTGAAGTCTTACATCAAGGACACTAAGGACTTCCTGGGACATCTTAAAGTGATACAGTGGGTTGAAGGGGACCTATTGATGGTACTTGACATCACCAGCCTTTATACATGTATCTCACACACTGACGGTCTAAGGGCGATAAAATATTTTTGGGATAATCGGCCCCTAAAATTTCTAAGACACAATGTGCTGTTGTTAAACTTTATAGATTTTTGTCTTAACAATAACATCTTCCTTTTCCAGAGTCAACTTTATAGACAGGTCTCCGGGACAGCGATGGGCACCTGCTTCGCCCCCAGCTACGCGAATCTTTTTGTGGGCTGGTGGGAGGAGCAGGTGGCTGGGCCGAGTCCAACAATATTTGGACGGATAAGATTGTCACCTGGCATCGTTACATCGATGACCTATTCATTGTCTGGAGGGGGTCATTTGAGACAGCACTGACCTATATAGAGAGATTGAACTCTAATGATATTAATCTGGAATTCACAGGGGAAGTGAGTTCTACCTCTGTGAATTATCTGGATCTCACTGTTTATGTTGAGGAAGGGAAGTTGTGCACTAGGCTGCACAGGAAGGAAATGGCGGGGAAATCTACCCTTCACACCTCTAGCAGCCATCCTAGGAATCTTATCAACAGTATCCTCTATGGGGAACTGTTGAGGATCAAACGTAACATCTCCAGTGAACGGGAGTTTCAGTTGGCTGCAGAAAAGAGTATACAACGTTTTGGTGTAAGGGGTTATGGTCAAGAAGTCCTGAACACAGCTTTACAGCGAGTTAATTTCCTGAAGCGGGAAGAGCTACTGCTGGAAACCAATGGAGGAAAGGTGAATACGAAGGAAAATGAGGGCAAGTTTAGACTGATAACTACCTATTCAGAGAATGCTGGGGATTTTAAAAGAATATTACGAAAAAATTGGCATATCCCTTTTGGCAGACACTACAATAGGGAATGACCTGCCATCGAATCCTCTGGTAACTTTTAGAAAGGCTAACTCATTGAAAAACAACTTGGTACATAGTTATCGAATGGTAGAAACACCTAGATCCGTATTAAATCCATTGAAAGGATTTTTCCCATGCGGGAAGTGCAAAGCCTGCAAGGGTAGCAAGAAGGTTCTGGCCTATGATATTCCAGCTGTCAAGTGTTTCAAAAAAATCAGGAAATTCCTAACATGCACTACACCGTACACAGTATATTGCCTGAATTGACATGCGGCCTTAGATACATAGGCAGCACGATCCATCCGACTAAAGTTCGGATCTTAGAACACATGAGGGCTATAACCAATGGGGATGAAGCCTACCCAGTTGCGCGGCATTTTAACAAGGAACATCGGCGCAACAGAGACCTTCTCACTTATTTCTGCATTGATCATATACCAGTGAATGCTCGGGGTGGGGATAGGATTTTAAGGTTAAGGCGGTTAGAATCGCGATATATTATTGACCTCCAGACAAAAACCCCCCTAGGATTAAATAGTAGCGAAGAATTGGCAATTCATTTAGGGATTAAATGTATTGGTTCTCTTGTATTCTGATCTTTACTTTAATGCAATATTAGGATGATTCCGAGAATATTTCTGAATTTGAATATGTCTATGTATGTTTTCTACATTCCGTTTAGGATTGATAACTGATTCTGCTTTATTCCTTACTTTGATTTTTGGTTTGTACTTTAGGTCCTGGCACTTGAATGTATCATATTGATCGATGATGCTTGGTTCCTTTTGATTCACTATAATGAATTTTCATTTAATATTTTGAAATCGTGCTCCTGAATGAACTTCTAGAGAATTTTGAATTTTATAAGGCTCAATTATGAATTTAAATAGTTCACTGCTTTGTTCACCACCTATACGTTAATTTAATGGATTCTCTTACGAGGCTACAGTTTTAGTTTTAGTTCCCATGAGGCTTCATGGGTGTGTATACATTCTTGAAAGCCCATTCAGGGCATGATTGGAGCGAGAGAGCCATGGCTTTACCAATATGGGTTGTCATTGTCGTATTGAGGGGTGTATGAGCGCACAATAGCCCATTCAGGGCGTAATCAGATATTATGGGGTATTTGTCTATATAGACACTACGGATGATGTAACGTTATTGAATGGTTTCCAGCATGTTTATGACTAATAGCCGATAATTTTCGTATTTGCATTAAGATAATTGCAAAAGCTGTTTTAATGTCATTTATCCTTCTATGTATGCTCTTAATACACTGAGTGCTTGTTGCGGCCCCTGCCCCCCCTCCTCGTCTTCCTGTGACTGCCGATTCTGGAGGTTTGCCCCTGCCTCCTTTCTGCCAAGACTGACGGATGAGTCTGAACTCCTCGTAAAAAGGAGTATGTTCTGTTACTGTTAATGGGTCATTCGCATTTTCTTCACCCGATGACTCATTTCCTGTTACCTCCGATTCCGAGGTATCCCGTGTCTCGACAGTTGACTGTGCTCTCTTGCTTTGGAGTTCCGTCCTTGGGTTATCATATTTCCTGGCGAAGGTTAGAACCCTGCCCATATTATAATCCCGCTCGTCTCGGTCAAATTTCTCATGCTCACCCTTGCATTGCGATACGATATGCATAGCACAGCCTTTGAATGATGATCAAAATGGCGCTGACATTTGCAGTGGTTTTGCCCACTCGTTCCTATGAGGATTAGTCCTTTGTTAGTGTTGCCTCAGGAAAATGTGACGTTTAAAATGGTGGTGAATGGCGTTTCACGGCAAACATCGACAAAGGCTGTTGCCGAAACGCGTCTGTGCCTGTGGTTCTTAATAAATCTTTGAGCCTGCCCCCGTGAGTGCTGTCGTCCTTGGTAGAGTTTCCTGGAGGAGTGTGTAGCATTATATATATATATATATATATATATATATATATATATATATATATATATATATATATATATATATATATATATATTATATCTACTGGCGGTTGCCAGTAGATAGTTATAGTTAGGACCTATTTTCCATAGGAAATCCGCAACATTCTATTTGAAATAACGTTGGCGCCGGTTGACGAATCTTCGCGAAAGTTTCCAACTTGTTGGGGCGCTCCGGTCCGCTCCTATTCTGAAAGTCTCGGGGTGATTCGTCAAGCGGGGGCCGAGAAAAAAGGGGGGTCCCAAAACGCGTTTTCCCCATTCATTTTTCCATAGGAACCTTTAGTCGCAGCTACAGCCCGAACTGCTGAACGGAATTACACCAAATTTGGCAAAGAGGTAGCCCTTGGTTCAGTGTCGTGCCTTTTGCTTAAATGGTGTAAATCCGTTCAGTAGTTCCTGAGAAAATCAAAAGTAAAGTCACATATATATCTATGGCCGAGTAGGGTCCGCGTACCCTCCCGATCACGAGCTGCATGCTAATTGGCTGTCAAGTGGCTATCAACACTCCAAATCAGGAAGTGATGGCAGCCATTTTGTCCCTCGGTAGAACCGAGGGACAGAAACAAGTGCGCAAAGCGCAAAAGGGGGCAGGGTAGAAACACCCTGACCCCCTAGGTCTGCTCAGGGGGTCCCACAAGGACCCCCTGGGCAGAAAAGCATTTTTTTTTTAAACGGCGGGATGCGCTTAGAGTGCGCGGATCCCGCAGAATAAAAAAAAAACACAAGAAACAAGTGCGCAAAACGCACAAAGGGGGCAGGGTAGAAACACCCTGACCCCCTAGGTCTGCTCAGGGGGTCCCACAAGGACCCCCTGGGCATAAAAAAGCATTTAAAAAAAAAAAAAAATCGGCGGGATGCGCGGATCCCGCCGATAAATAAAAATTGAAGCGTGGTCTCCCGCACTTCGATTGTATTTTGCCCCCGGGTGGTCCAAGTCCCGGGGGCATGCGGGGTGGGTTTATGTTTTATATGGGGGCCTCTAAGGCCCCCAAGCCCGGGGACCGCCACCCCGCGGGGCTTTATAAAAATGGTGCGGGAGGGCTCTCCGCCCTCCCGCAGCCCCGGGGACCGCCACCCCCTGGGCTTCTTTTTTTAATTTTTCATAACCTGTGTGGGGGGCTCCAGCCCCCCCACACGCCCCGGGGACCACCACCTCCCCGGGGCTGTGCAATTGAAGGGAGGGGGGCCACGCGGCCCCCCTCCTGGAGCCCTTGATGGCCCTGGGGACCGCCACCCCCCAGTGCCGGCTCCTGCAGTGTCCCGGGGTGCCTACCCCCAGGACACTGTAGTTTGCTATGGGAAACCTGCTCTCTCTTCCAAAATTCAAAGCAGATTGCTTTTCCACACGGGGAGGTGCATCTTAGCAGCTCCCCATGTGGAAAAGCAATGCCGGCTCCCGAGGGACGCGGGGAGCCGGCGGGACTGTGGGGGGATTGGGGGCAAGTAGTGGCCCGGGAGGGGGCCACGCGGCCCCCCTCCCCAAAAATAAAAAATAAAATTGAAAAAAAAAAAACGGAAAGGCCGGCCCCGGGGATGGGGTCCCCGGGGCCTTAAATGGCCTGAGGAGGGGGCCACGCAGCCCCCTCCAAATATTTAAAATTTATAAAAAGAGGGCATGCCCCGGGGATGGGGTCCCCGGGGCCAATATAGGCCCAGGGAAGGGGGCCACGCGGCCCCCTTCCCGTTTTATTTTAATAAAAAAAAAAAAATGAAAATCCTCATGCCCCGGGGGATGGGGTCCCCGAGGCCAAAAGAGGCCAAGGGAAGGGGGGCCACGCAGCCCCCCTCCCATACAAAAAAAAAAAAAAAAGACCGGCATTGTACCGCAAACGCGTCCCCTGGCGCGTTTGCAGATGGGGAACGAATTCCCCTTGAATACTGGGGGTCCCTGTGGGCCAACTAGCCCACCAGGAACCTCCAGTATGTGCCAGGGGGGTGCGTTGCAGAGAGGTGTACAGAGGCCATGCCCCTTTTTACACCTCTCTGCAACGCAGCTCTGTGGCGCTTTTTGGAGGTACATGGTGGGCTAGTTGGACTCCAGGGACCCTCAGGATTCAAGGGGACTTAATCCCCCAACTTAAAATGCGCCACGGGGCACGTTTGCACAGTGGTGAAGGGAGGGGGCGGGGCTTCAGGTGACATGTGTGCAAACAGGCCCCGTGGCGCATTTTAAGATGGGGAATTAAATCCTCTTCAATCCTGAGGGTCCCTGGGGGCCAACTAGCCCACCATGTACCTCCAGTAAGCGCCACGGAGCTGCGTTGCAGAGTGTTGTAAAAAGGGTCGTGGCCTCTGTACACCTCTCTGCAACGCAGCCCCTGGCGCATACTGGAGGTTCCTGGTGGGCTAGTTGGCCCCTAGGGACCCTCAGGATTGAGGAGGAATTAATTCTCCAACTTAAAAAGCGCCACAGGGCGTGTTTGCAGACATGTCACCTCAGGCCCCACCCCTTCCTTCACCATTGTGCAAATATTCCTCTAAAATCAGCTGAACTACGAATTCCGATTTACTCACCTGTTATCAGGAGAGACCACAGTGCTGCATCTTTGAGCCCAGTACTAATCCTGAAAAGTAATTTTAACCGTACTTACCAGTAACTTGAATTTCCTTCCATAGGATATCATTGTCTGCTTTTTGCTGAAAAAGTTTCTAAGTGTCGATTTTTGAAACTTACAAATATTCCTCTAAAATCAGCAGAACTACGAATTCCGATTTACTCACCTGTTATCAGGAGAGAACCCAGTGCTGCATCTTTAGCCCAGCACTGACCCTGAAAAGTAATTCTAACCGTACTTACCAGTAACTTGTATTTCCGTCCATAGGAATCCATTGTCTGGTTTTCAACAGAAAAGTTTCAAAGTGTCGATTTTCACAAACTACAAATATTCCTTAAAAATCGCCTGTATGACTTAAACGCATTCTTTCAACTGTTTACAGGAGATGCACCAGTGCTGGATCCAGGATCCACCACTGAGTAAGAAAAAGTAACGATAACACTACTTACCTGCTAAGTGAATTTCCTCCCATAGGATAACATTGGTGATTCTATGTGAAAAAGTTTCTAAGTGTCAACTTTTAAAATACAATAATATTCCTTAAAAATCACTACTGTAACCAAAACGCTTTTACTCAACTGTTTACAGGAGATGTGCCAGGACTGAATCTAGGATCCAGTCCTGTGGTTAGAAAAAGTAATCCATAAAGTAACTAATTGCATTTAAGTAGAAATTCACATTGAGCTCAATGTTGCATTGTGTTTGAAATTGTGTTGCCCATTGCAACAACTGTAACTACTGTACTTAAAAGTCTATTGCCTATTTGCAAAGTATTTAAACTAAAGTAAATCATTCTGAGAAAGTATATTTTGTAATGTAATGTATAATGTAATTACAATGTAATTTAAAAGATAAAATATCTAAAAATAAATAGTTTAAAAAATGTAGTAAATCAGTATCAAAAAATAAATATAACAATTAATACATTTAAAAATTGTCATTTACAAAACCTTTGAAATTCACTGAAAAAACCATAGGTTTCAGACATGTTATAGTTAGGAATTAGCATTTAAAAACCTTTGAAATTCACTGAAAAAACCATAGGTTTCAGGCACGTTATAATTAGAAATTAGCATTTAAAAAACCTTACAAATTCACTGAAAAAACCATAGGTTTTAGGGACAGTTATAGTTAGTTGGACATTGCACTCGTACAAAACCCGTGAAATTCCCCCATTATAGTTAGTTCAGGTAACTATAACTCGCGCCCCCGCAATGCACTGCTGATGACGTCACATATTACATCACTCATGACATGGTCAGTGACATCACTGATGACATCACTGATGACATCACAAATGACATCACTGATGACATCACTGATGACATCATCCATGTGATAATTTCATGCATCTTCTCACACCCTAATATAACTTTTGATACACCCACTCTAAATTACAGACTGCCATTCTCAAAACCATACACACTCCAATATCAATAACTACATACCCACTCACTGATTCTTAGGTCTACACACACACATCTACTCACTCACCCGTACAGTCACTCATACTTACAGTCACTCAGTACAGGACTATCATATGCACTCATACACCTATATAAACACTCACACACCGCCACTCATCCATAGAGGTACTCACACACCTAGTCAGTCATGCACAAAATTAATCACACACCCATTTACTCACCTATACAGTTATACACACACCAGCTCACTTACTCATACAAATACTAGCACATTCTTACGCTCTTATACAATAACTGATACAAGCACACACGCATCCATACAGCCACTCTCACAATCACACACTCTCACGTATAGCCATTTAAATACTCTAACACACATATATACTGCCTTTTACATATGTAGCTACTCGCACATGTACCACTCAGATATACATTCACTCACTAACACACCCATACACACACTCACCCACCCAAGCAGTCCATCACAGATGCACTCTTCAAATCATGCACCCAGTGAATCACCCACTCACACATCTATGTACAGAGTCACACACACCCCACCCACACAAACACTCAGGCACCCATACAGATACTCAGAGAACCAATCAATAACCCATATAGACACTCATGTAGCTATTCGCAAATCCATGCATCCACTTACACACCAACAGACAGACGGATACAGACATTCACACAGTTTAGTCACTAACCCATGCATTCAGTAAGATACGTTTAATCACTCACTTGTAGAGTCAGTCACGCACGCACTAAATCATCCATTTAAACACTTATACACCCACTCATTCTTCAATACGCCTTTCCCTATATATATTAAACATATTTAAACTTTACAGAAACACACAGTCACTGGAGGGTGTGAGAAGATGCATGAAATTATCACATGGATGATGTCATCAGTGATGTCATCAGTGATGTCATTTGAGATGTCATCAGTGATGTCACTGACCATGTCATGAGTGATGTAATATGTGACCTCATCAGCAGTGCATTGCGGGGGTGCGAGTTATAGTTACCTGAACTAACTATAACGGGGGAATTTCACGGGTTTTGTACGAGTGCAATGTCCAACTAACTATAACTGTCCCTAAAACCTATGGTTTTTTCAGTGAATTTGTAAGGTTTTTTAAATGCTAATTTCTAACTATAACGTGCCTGAAACCTATGGTTTTTTCAGTGAATATATATATATATATATATATTATAGCTCCAAAGTCCCACCTTGACCGCTGAACTCCATGGGCGGGTGCTCTCGTGTGCGAGGCTGGGAACTCACACATAACATCACAGCTCCATCCGAAAGGATACGAAGCACTCGCGGGGTTAAAAGCAAATATTTATACCAAGCAGTTCTTCCAAATGCATTTCGGCGTGATGCCTTCCTCAGTGTTTGAACTGCTAAAATACGGTAACTGGTGTCCAATTGACTCTTATACAGTGTCCCCAGTTCTGATTGGTCGAATTACTGCCAATGGAAGGGCTGTAAAACTCTTGCGGATATTCCCCGGCTGCAGGATGTCTCCACATCGACACTGACACTGCGATCACATAAGTCCCATTAATAGCCTGTATGGCAAATCCCATGCTTCAATCCCCGATGGGCCGATTCAAAGCCAGTTCGATGTGTGTAACACCCCGCTAGCCGTGTCGTTGAAACAGTCTCTGTTGGCCTCTACATAGAGGCGGTAAGTTCTCAATACACCAGAAACGCCCCTCGCCAGCTGCTGGATGTCAGAGCAAAGCAAGATATCACTGCAGGCGTCAATCAAATGGATCGGCCTCCTTGAGCTAATATAGCACACGGCCTTGGTTGGTCGGCAGAATAGTCGAGACAGCGGCGGTTCTAGCGGTTCCAATTAATTACAGCTCCAAAGTCCCACCTTGACCGCTGAACTCCATGGGCGGGTGCTCTCGTGTGCGAGGGTGGGAACTCGCACATAACATCACAGCTCCATCACAAAGGATACGAAGCACTCGCGGGGTTAAAAGCAAATATTTATTACAAGCAGTTCTCCCAAATGCATTTCGGCGCGATGCCTTCCTCAGTGTTTGAACTGCTAAAATACGGTAACTGGTGTCCAATTGGCTCTTATACAGTGTCCCCAGTTCTGATTGGTCGAATCACTGCCAATGGATGGGCTGTAAAACACTTGCGGATATTCCCTGGCTGCAGGATGTCTCCACATCGACACTGACACTGCGATCACATAAGTCCCATTAATAGTCTGTATGGCAAATCCCATGCTTCAATCCCCATTACGATGGTGGAGGCTCCCATGGTATACTGGGGCAAGGGAGATATGAAAATTTTGGAGTATTGGGCCAGTCTTGTAAAATTGCTAATGTGGTGATTGACTATATGTCCACGTTGTCTGAGATAAAATTTGTAAGGATATTTCCATGAATGTGTCTTGGACTATCTGCAGGATATTTTTAGGAGAGAAAGCTATCCTGATTAACGGGTCACCATTAATAGGACACATATAGTTTTGAGAGAAATTAAATAGTATCTAGAATCCACTGTATTAAACCACAGTAGGACTTTTTTTCATACCATTCTAGAAGTAATGGGTTGGTTGAAAAAGTCAATAGGATGAAATTGGCCATGATCAACAAACTGGTGTGCAGAAAAGCTTTGAGTGAGTTGGGTGATGATACTCAAAAAAAGACTAAGAAAACACTCAGACAATGTTGTGTAATTCAATTATACTCAATAGTAAAAAGAAGTAAATAATACACATACAAATATAAATTGCTAGTTGCATGGAGGTGAATGACAGACTACAAAATAATACTGGTCTGTCAATTGTCACTTGTCAAAGACACCCTCATTAGCCCATGTTTAAATAGTCCTTCAGGTATTCCGATGTTAAGCAGAATGGTCTTCCTTGAAGGTTACCTTACACAAGCATCCTTCATTTGCATAACAATTAATAATCTCTGTTTTGCATTGATTGAGTCTGGAAAGTGTTGTCTCCTTCCAGATATGTCTAGCTCAATTCGCATGACAATAATGAAATATATACATTTTATAACAATATGACTAATACCCATATTAAAACTATGCATAACGATTGAACATGATGAACTAGTTCACATACCGAATACTTATTTGAGAAAAGAAAATATAACAGCCCAATTATTTGGACAAAGATGTGGACTAGGTTTGCTTTTTGGCTAGAGCCTTTAGGACACATTACGTTATAGCATATGTTCTATTTACTTAGGTTTTTTGGTGTATCATGCTTAATGAATATTGATTTATACTTTTGTAATCCTCATTTGTTCAGAGTGAATGTGATGTGCATATATTCCACATATTTTGAGAACGTATTCCTCCCAGCACTGCATCAAATTCCTGTTCACAAAAATTAAACCCCATGTCTATATTAATTTCCTTATCACTGTGGGTGCAAACTAAAGTTCTGATATTTATCTTATCACAATGTATCAAATCCTCTATGAAAGAACGGGTTGTAGAATACATGACTAAGATCTACCTACACATTAGAAAGTGTCTAACCTGGTGGCATTTGAATAGAAGTGTGTGGGGGAAATGAAACTAAGTCTGTATAAAATAGACAGGGGGTAGTGGTGGCACAGACAGTCGCACATCAGAATAACAAAGAAGTGTAAAGGTGGGCAGCGTGTTGGCAAATTCCAAGTATGAGAAAGAATTCGTTTAGGTGCCAATCAGGGTAACAGAAAAATCACACTACCTTGGGTGTTGATGCAAGGTTCTCCGAAAAGATTGCCGTGCTAAACTTTAGACAGGCAGATGTACCCCGGCACTCAACAATATTACTACAACATTGATTTTTTTAAATTGAAAGACCTGCATTTACTCTTATCTCTTGATGACTGCTCTAACACTCCTACATCCATTCTTGACATCCTATCAGATCTAGACATTATGCCTAACCTTAATACAGACAGTGGTCTGAAACAGAAATCAGTTTTCATTCCCACGCTACCATCAGACAATCTAATAGACTATTTTCACAGGGCTGTGACCAATGATTTATACCTACTAGAGGACAAACTCTCTAGTACACACAAACGTTCTGGGTACAACCTAACTAAAAAGAAAACCTTGCCCTGAAGGGACTTGCGGACAAGTCAGACATTGTTATTAAGGAGGCGGACAAGGGAGGAAATATAGTAATTATGCAAGATAATGAGTACATACAAGAAACAGAAAGACAACTTAGGGATGGGAAGGATTACATCAAACTCCATAACAACCCTATAAATGAGATTACTAGACACATTGAGCAGAAATTGACATTTTGGAGGCAATAGGGCCTTATCACAGATGTAGAGTTTAAGTACTTGTTCACTCCATCACCTAGGGCACCCTGTCTCTATATACTGCCTAAAATACACACACCAGGAAATTTTCCACCAGGCAGGCCTTTCATTTCGGGCATTGGTTCACCGACAGAGCACATATCTGAGTTTGTGGATGTATTTCTACAACCTTTAGTTCACAATCTTCCATCTTACCTCAGAGATACTGTTGACCTTCTTAATAAATTGGAAGACATTGAATGGACAAGGGAATTCTCGCTAGTTACATTTGACGTGTGTTCCTTGTATACTAGCATACCGCTAAAGCAAGGACTTCAGGCATTGAAAGACACTCTGTCCCAAAGAGACGCTAGCTTGTACAAACATACAGAAATGCTAATAGACATGACACGTCTTGTCTTAGAGAACAATGTCTTCCTCCATAAAGGAGTCAGGTTCAGACAAGCAATGGGTGTCGCAATGGGGTCAAAATTTTCACCATCCTATGCCATCCTTTACATGGGCAAATTTGAACAGAAACACCTTTGTTCGACCAGTCCACCAGAACTAACAGAGCATATCATTTACTGGGGACGGTACATAGATGATATTTTCATGATGTGGGCGGGTATCGAGTTACAGCTAGTACGGTTGACAGAACATCTCAACAATAACACGTACAATTTGAAATTTACTCATAAGTTTGATAGGTTAGAGATAGATTTTTTGGACGTGGTAATATACATTAAAGACAATAAATCATGTCTCGACTCTACAGAAAACCTACAGCATGTAGCTCAATCTTGCATGCTAGTAGTGCTCATCCGATAACCCAGATAAATGCCATCCCATTTGGAGAAATGACTAGGATTAGGAGGAACTGCAGTGAGGACGCAATTTTCCACAGGGAACTTGACAAACTGGAAGAAAGGTTTATGTGCAGGGCCTACTCACGACCAGTGCTTGACCAATCCAGACAAAGAATACTTAAGACCTCTAGGGCTACATTAATTAAAAACAAAAACAGGGGCTGCAAGAAAAAGAAGGACACCAAACTAACTTTTATCACGGGATACAACACCCAGAGTCATGTCATTTACAAGATCTTACTCAGACACTGGCACCTGTTGACATTGGACAAATTGCTTGAGAAACACATTCCCAAAAACCTAGAGTTGTACATAGAAGGGAGAAAACCTTGCGGGATATTCTGTGTTCTAGTTATTTACCACCCAAAACTCCGAGCCCCACATGGCTCCCTGGTAAACCAAAGAGCTTCTATAAATGTGCACAATGCAATGTCTGCCCCTTTGCATATAACAAACTCACAGAATTCCAGTATAACACTGCCACTACACACTCAAAACAGCAATTAAATAATTGCAATTCCAGATTTCTTGTGTATTGCATTGGGTGCCAATGTGGACTTATATACATTGGTAGCACAATACGTCCCTTAAAGGAGCGAATTCAGGAACACATGAGGGCCATACGTAATAACAGCACGGAGTATCCTCCTGCGGTCCACTTTAACACAGTACACCCTTCCATGACAATGACCAATATCCGATTTCATGGGATAATGCAAATACCTTGCCACCCAAGGGCTGTGGATATGGGCCTGAACATTGAGAGGGAACTACATGTGTTTCTAACAGAATGACATTTCTACACCAACGCATGGGTAGCCCTGATGACAGAATGTTACTTCTTAATGTGTATTACAATGTACATTTATAACTTTGCACTGTTTCTGTATGGCGGAATAGGTTGGGAATGTGGGGACTTGATGTATAATGACTATCACTTTGCTATTACTGTTTTCTGTTCTAAGAATGGATAGCTCTGTTACTTGTGATAGACATTCAACATGGACAGGTTACCCCAACCAATGTGTCAACCTACTACTGTATACCTCTTACAAATGGGTTTAGGTGATACACTTGGTGTCGTCTGCCACATCTATCTTATTCCACATCTATATTTACAGACGCATAGCTCACACTAGACAAAGGACTGGGAGACTACTTGTCTATGACCATTGCTATTGGACCTATTGATACACTTGGTGCCTTATACTTTTTGATCCGTATATAACTATGGACTTTTGACCTTTGAACTTGGATCTTAGCACTCTGGCAGTGTTCTAATATCGCATTTCCCTTCACTTATAAATTCCTTGCTATATCGACTGTGATCGGGTACCCACTCTGAATGGCCGCTATGCATTCGATACAAGCGCTGGAGTCCCTCTTTTACTACTTTTCACGCTTCCTGTTGTCACCTTTATTTTCTTGAGTCTTATACATCTAAATAACTGAAAGAATAATGGATATAGATCTCTCTGGCAGCTTTACTGGTACGCTTAAGTTCCTCATAGTAACCACAGGGCATGGGGACCCACAAAATGGCCGCCATGCATCCAACATGGACTTACTAGTCTCTTTTCATTTCTAAAATCGATGCCCGTTTGCCATTTTTTACTTCAAAATAACTAAGAGAATAATTGATATAGATCTCTCTGGCAGTTTTACACTAATATCCCTCCTTAGTGTTACGTTTAAGTTCTTCATAGTAACTATAGGCATGGGGACCCACTTCAAAATGGCCGCCATGCACCCAACATGGACTCACTAGTCTCTTCTCTATTTTTAAATCAATGCCTGTCTGCCATTTTTGACTTCCTGGGTCGGATGACCCTCCACACTTGTCGCGTACCTTTAAATACGAAGGCTTCACTTGCACCCGGCTCCTTACTTGGACCAGTGTGCCACGAGACAGGGGACTCATCTGAATAGTTACGGGTAAGTGTTTGTGCTGCCATTAGGGGAAACACTTTCCCCTGAAATGTTTTATGTAACTTTAGCTCAAACAGTCCGACTTTGTGGACGGTTTTGTAACTATATTCAGGTATTTCATCTTTATTTACAGGGGCATACTTCAGCCCAGAGTTGACAAACAATAGACTTATAAATAAGTTTTATTTATTTCAGACCTTTTACCTTCTTCTCTTCTACCTCTTAAATGGGTTGGCTGCCCTCTGGGACTCAGCTTAACATAGTATGATCGACCTTATCTTACTTGGCAAACTCTTCTAATGTCCACTATAGATACTTGGGCGCTTCATATTTTGGTACAGGCTCTCAAACCGTATTAAACAGATAACGATTGTACCTTATTTGGTAAATTCTCCTAAATGTTACTACAGATACTGGGGCATTTATACTTTGGTACTGGCATCTGTTATACTGCATTAAATAGATAATGAAGTAACATATCTATACAATCTAAAATCTCCGCATCTAACTTACGGAATTTCCTTTTATCTACAAGGACTTATCACTGCCCCTCAGTTCCACATTGCGTGTACCTCTACTTTTTAAATCACACAACTTACAGGCATACAACATATTTTGAGGTAAGTGATACATTAGCACTAATGTCTTTTCGAACACCAAGCGCAAACTTCGATATATCCTTTTGCACATATGTCTTATATTTTGATTACCAGGACAACCTTGCACAGATTAGGAATGGAGGACTACCTATTTGGAGAATCGACTCATGAATTGTGACGAGTTCATGCCCATATCCTACGCTCTCTCTGACTAGCACTTTAATGCGTGAGTGACTTTTCACAGTTATTTAAATCGGACCATACTAAATAGAAGAATGCCTGCAGCTTCTTTTCTTCTTCTTTTACTCACGTTTTATTTTACTTATGTGTTTGCAATCTCAGTTGAGAAGTCTAGACTACATGAACTGCTGAAATATTTTCTCCCTCTGGCTCTTCCACGACGTTTGAAAGACATCAACAGATTTCAAACAGCACATATAAGGTGCTTATTTATACCTTATCTTCTCTTAACTAGTCATTAAGGATATACCGGCTACATATAACTATTTACCTTTATGTCTTAGGACTTATTTTTTGGCTACTCTTTTTTGGTATAAAGACAACACGACATTGGTGGATTCTCTATGAACATTTGAGGATCGCCCCCCCTTACGCAGCTAAGGTTAGAACCCTCCTTACCATATGATGTTGGGCTTGGGTTCCAGCACGCTCTATTCAAAAACTTGTGTTTTACCATGAATAGTACTCACTTTCGGGGTGTTGCTTGCTCCACATATCGTCTTCTGAGTATATCTACCTTTCCTTACCAGATTTTACTACACTTAAGTCCTATTTTCCCACCTGTCCTACTATCCCTATTGAGAATGATATAATGGCCCATCCATTGATATGACCACACGTCTCACTAATGCTACAGCTTTTTTGTACTCTCTCACATCACTCTGAGATTTTCTTCACTTGGGCCTTCGCCTTTACTTTCAGTGTATAAAACGGTACTGGGTTGATTCATATGTATTTACTAAATGACCCTTAAATCAATTATTCATAAATGCTATTACTATTATTGCAGCCTTGAAGAAGTTACGAAGGTAACGAAACACGTGTCGGATGTCATGTCTCTATTTCACCGTGCTATTCTGTTCTTCCAGCAACAAGAACTGGACCTTGAAAAAATAACTGTATAAACATGAAATGTTTTTGAAAAAATCTTTTTCTTGTATGAATACATGTACAGTATGTATTGACTAAATGTCACACTGATTATTAAATTGAGAGAACCGCAGTACAAATCCAAATATTGTCATATCCTGTGATTTGAGCGATCGATAGAATACATAGATCTTGTGTTTCAATTTTTAAAAATCCATGTTGTAGTAATATTGTTGAGTGCCGGGGTACATCTGTCTGTCTGAAACTAAGTCTGTAGTTGCCAAATCTAGTGACTCTCACAACCCCCGCTCCTCAATAAATTTACCTATTCTTTAGATTCTACAATTCGTTATAGAAACATATGACTTATCTTAGAAACCTTTTGGTAAAGTTGGCTTTTAGCATGGAGTTATGCATATGAGTTGGTCAAAGCAGTTCTTAGAAAAATGCAGGCATCAAATCACATTCGCGCACAAGCCTGGAGAATCTTGAACCTTATCTGCTTCCCAAATTTTAGAATGCCATTATTTCATAATGTACCTTGATCAATCATTAGCCCTCATATGGAAGCACGAGAGAAGAAAAGTAGCACCAGAAAGACTCAATGTAGGCAACTGACCAGTAATATATCTGGAAATGTAGGCGTGCAAGTCCCTCTTGTATAAGAGGGAGCATCAATAAACTGATTGGTTCCATTAGTGTCCAAATTAAACTGCTTTTAAAAGAGTATAATTTATGGAAGAAAGGATTTGGTACATGTAATCTGAATGCCCTAACTAGGTATAAAAATCTGGGTGGAATAGTCATTTTGATTGGATTACATTAATTGATCAGAGATAAGAGTAGCGGGTGCCACTCTTGAGTGTAGCCGGTGTGATAGCGAGCAGGTTTCATAGTTTTTTCTGAACATGGTTTATATGCTCGGACCGATAACAACTCCTAGGTAGCAAGCTGCATCACAGCAGAATCGGGGGGCTTTTGGGGATTCCTAGTGGAGCTAACTGGAGAGATAGTGAGATTCATCTTATAGCCCGACATTTTGCAAAACTCACAAATCACCCCTGAATTGCAACATCTGCTCAACTAGAGTTTTTATATTTTATCAATATCGACAGACACTATTATTTTTGCTTTTGCATTAAGCGGCTACAATTAATTTTATTATTATTTCGGCTCTTACCTTAGTAATCAATAGCTCCATACATGATACTTTGAGAACTATAGATTGTTTTCCTTTCACCTTATAATTTGTTTTCATATGCATAGCACATTATACTCCTCATTTACTGTGTAGTTCTCCAGCCTATGGTTTTTAAGTGTTTTCCCTTCCACTAGAGATGGAGCAAGATTTGCACACATGCATCTGGCTCTGGACTGGACACGTTAACTAGCAATTTACCTGGTTTTTTGTTATGTGTGGTTGGTGAGCGTGCATAAATAGTGCCAGTCACTTACCCCTTCCAGGCACTGCATCTTTACGCACTCTTTAGATTAACAATGGAAAGGTTATCTTCTACACGTTGACACTTCGTGTTATAAGTGAATAAAAACTAGCACACAATCATAAACATTCTAATATTGCCAATTTAGGGGACTCAACATGTCTATTACAAATGGTGAAGTGTTGCTAAAACATTACAAATCAAGAGTACTTTTACAGCCTATCAATCAGATGGCTAATCGCAGTGCTCCGTGGATCTGTCAGTGTGCTGATGCCTCCACACACTGACCACTTGCTCTTTATGTTCTAAGTGACAGCATTTATATTTAACAAGCAATGGCAAACCAATAGGTCTGGCCATCTCAACGTTGGTGTGATGCTTCATTTTTTTAGACCCTGGCCTTTGAGACAGCTTTATCTGTCTTGCCTTACTAAATGTTTTTCTTTTAACAAATCAATATCATGTATGTACATAGAGGGGCTTTTGGTCAGTATGCCTCACCTGTGGTCCTTTCTCATGGTCCTTTCACATTTGATTCTGCCCACCACAGCAAATGGGTCAGCTCACTTTACCTGTTGGCTTCCTTCGTTTCACAGTGACTGAGCAAAGCCTGTGCATACTGTTCACTTCCGCCTAAAAATGTTCCTTTCTCTTCAACGACAAAGCTGGTTCAAAGCGTGTTTTTTTATTGTTTTTAGCCTGACTTGCTCCGCCTCATCTCCTCTTACTACAAGGTGTGCCTGTGAGCACCTGGCTTGGAATTCCAGGTTGCTGCAACCCACGCCCTGCTTTCTCCCATATAGGCTTGTGTGAGGGAGAGAGCGAGACAGCGAGACAGCTGAGCCCAGAGCAGGAAATCACAATCCGAGTAGTGGGAAGGTGCAGCTTGGGTAGATGGTATGTGGAAGTGGGGCGCTCAGTGGCGGCTGCTTGGTATGCGAGGCAGTGGGGCAGTGGAGGGGGGGAGTGGAAGAAATGCACAAATAAACACAGAAAATAAAAATACATATATATAAAACTTACCTGCCGCTGCGGTCGCCGCATTGATCCCCTCCCAATCCTCGTCTCCAGGGCTGGTGCACACTGCGCAGGCTCCCAGATGCCAATCCTGATGTTGCTCTCATGCTGGGAATACTGGGGCATATTAGCAAGACCGGCGATAAAATTATCGCCGTTTTGCGTTATAGAGTTCCAATAGAAGCCCAGGTTAGATGTGCAGGACATCTAACCTGGGCTTCTATTGGAATTCTATAACGCATATTACCAAGCCCATTATCGCCGTTTTAGCGGCAGTTTCCTGCCGCTAAAACGGCAATAATTTTATCGCCGGTCTTGCTAATATGCCCCACTATTCCCAGCATGAGAGAAGGGCTGGTGTGATGCTTCAAAACAGCCGGGTGGAGAAATGCTAAGTGCGCATGACGGTTTGGCCTGCCTAAGACGGCCGGCCGAACCGTCATGCACACTTAGTAGTGCCCATCACCCCTCCTCCCCACTGCTGTTGCACATAGAGTGGCCCTCGCTGGCAGCCTGCAGGTAAGAAGAAAAATAAAATAAAATTGGTTTATTATCATTTTGTTTTTCACATGTTTAACTCTGCTGCCACCTAGTGGGGCGGCGCTCCTCTGCCATAACAAAGGAGCCACCCCTGTGAATCATTTTACCCTTCCCCCACCACAGTCCAAAGTTGTAAGGTTGCCTGGCTACTGTTCAGGCAGGCAGGGTCATATTGTGAAGGCGGGCAATCGGACGATGGGCCGGTATCTGAGGTGCAGCTGTGGGCCGCTTTTCTGGGCAGCATGGAGACCTATTTGGGCCTATTGTTGCTCAGATGGCACCAGCAGCCCAGTGGGTTCCTGAGTGGCCTCACCGGAGGCAGATGGGCCTCTAATACCTCCCTTTTACCAAGGAGGCGGAGGTGTGATTCCCTGTCTCTCGCTGGGCCAGCTGATCAATGTATGCTGATTGAGCTGGTGTAGGGGGCCTGAGCAGAAGTGGCCTCACTTATGTTCAGGTGTGGTTCACCAGTGTGAACTAATCCGTGCACAAAGAGTCCTGGCAGGATTTGCGTTGAATTTAAGAAAACAAGCCTCTTTTAGACAACCCTTCCCCTTCTTTTCTTGATACTTAAAACACTGAGTCAGTGTTTTGCAAAAAGGCGCAATACGCACGTGGGCCACTTTTTTTTAGGGTGACTAGGCCTATTTTGCATCCCAATCCAACCCTGCAGGCAGGTCACACCCGAGAGATTTGGCGACCCCTGTCCAACCACATGGTGGTTGAGTTGTTGACCACAGCATAGATCCCAGAAGGAGAGACTGATTGTTCCACTATCTGCGGCTACTCTTGGCCCTGACTGAACAGACAAGGCAACACAGGAGCCACCACACTTCGGTCTAAGCAGCACTCTCAGAAAGAAATCTTTGCTTTGGGGGGCTTGCTAACTCTGCCATTATAAGTGTTCTGTTTATCCAGACGTCTGAGGAACGTCGTATGCTGCGTAGTAAACGCCACGCCGCCAGGGCCGGACAAGGCCTTTTATTCTCTCTGGAAAGAGAGACTGCGCGAGGAGGCGAGGCAGGGTTTGGAGCATTTATGCTCCCAGGGGTACTTTTGGTTCTGAAACGGTTTTCTAATACATCGGACACTTCACACTTCTGCATAACCTTCCAGTGTGCGCTTCCAAGTAATATACAACTGTGTTGGCAGGGGCGTCGTGATCACCCCTCCAGCCCCCGCCCCCCGGTTAAGCATTTACACCGGGTGTTGAATTCATTATGGGCCTTTTCTGTCTTCATTAAAGTTAAAGAAAGATGGGTCGACAGAAGAGGGAAGAAGGGTGGGATGCTGACAGGGTGGATGGGCGAAAAGATGCATGGGTGATGGGATGGTTGAAATTGGAAGCGAAATGATGCGTAGGTGGGTGAAAGGATGTATGGGTGGGTGATGCGATGGCTGAAATTGTAGGTAAAATGATGCATAGGTAGGTGAAAGGATGTGTGGATGGGTGAAAGGATGCATGGGTGATGGGATGGCTGAAATTGTGGGTGAAAGGATGGGTGGGTGAGTGGGTGTGGTGGGTGAGTGGGTGCGGTGGGTGGGTGGGTGAAAGGATGTGTGAGTGGGTGAAAGGATAGATTGGTGAAAGGATGCATGGGTGGGTGAAAGGATGGATGAAAGAGTGAGTGAGTAAGTGAGTGAGTGAGTGAGTGAGTGAGTGAGTGAAAGGATGGGTGGGTGGGTATAAGGATGTGTGAGTGGGTGAAAGGCTCAATGGTTGAAAGTATAGGTAAAAGGGTGGATAGGTGAAAGAAAGGATGTATGGATTGTTGAAAGACTGAATGATGCATGAAAGAATGAATGGATGACAATATAATAGTGAAATGGTGGATACCAGCGGGTGCAGGGGTGGTTAATGGGTAGAAGGGTGAGTGAAAGAATGGACTGGAGAAATGATAGGTGAAAGGGTGGATGGGTGAAAGGATGGATGGAATGATGAAAGACTGAATGATGGATGAAAGAATGAATGGATGACAATATAAGAGTGAAATGGTGGATCTCAGCTGGTGGATAGAAGGGGAAAGGAAAGAATTGACAGGTGCTTGGATAGAAGAGACAAGGAAGCTCTTCTGTGGAGTGTCGGGCTCACTTGCTTTGCTTCCTTGGTGCCATCAGAGCTTTGATTAAAAGTGGGGGTATTTACATTTTCTGGCTACCCCCATGTGTGTTGGCCTGGACTGTACACTACAAAGCTCTGTTTGCACCCATGCAATCTACTGCATGATAAACATGTGAGCTCTCTTTATTCTACACACCTCAGCAGCATGTGTTTTGCACGATGCCCTTCACGCTTCTCTAAACCCTCATGTGATGTGCACCCTGCACTTCCTACCTCTATACCCCTACATTGTACACTACAACTGCATGTGCTCTTCATACCACTATGACTCTCCGCTTTACACTTGTTGGCACTATACACCTTGATGTGCTTTGAACTGAAGACTTCATAGCACTATGAAACTATTTGCTTGGCATTTTTCAAATCATAGCATATTGTGTGCACTGCAGTCCCGGGCCTTCTCCTGACAAAGTGGTAGGGCGGGCCGGAGGAGGGAGCTAGGGAGGAGGGCGGGGGGGGCAGGGGGATTTGGGGGACAAAAAAAAAACTTACCTGATTACCGCCGGCTCCGCCATCCACTCCATTGCGCTCTTACTGCTTTCGGGACAGGCTCCCAGACTGCACTGCGGCCAATCATGACGCTGCGGAAAGCAGCATCAGGATTGGTCTGAGCACTATGACTTTGCGCTCCCAGGCAGACTGGGAGCCTGTGCGTGCTTTCTCTAGCCCCAGCAATGCAGCTGGGGTTGGAGAAAGCTTTACTGCGCATGAGATGTTTGGCCGGCCTGAAACGGCCGGCCAGACACCTCATGCGCAGTGAAGGGACAAGGGAGTGCACTACCACTCCCCCACCACAGTGTCATCCCCCTGGACCCGCCCCCAAGACTTGTCAGAGTCCTGGGGGCGGGTCCAGGGGAATTTAAATAAAACAATACTAAAACAGGTTAGAAACCCGTTTTAGTATTGTTTTATTTGCGGGTGGTGGCGGGGCGGGCAGTGCTCTTCCGCCCTAATGGAGGGGCAGCCGCTGGTGCACTCTAATTATTCTCATCCTTAGCATTTTGCCCTAGCATGTGCTTTGTGGTGTGGACTTCACTGAACTGTAAAATTTCAACGTTATTTCATAATATCAGCTTTTTACACAGCACAGCTGAGACACGACCCTTAACTCTTGGGCTCTCATTAAGAGCCATGAGATCAGTGTTTAATTTGAGCCAGTGGTTACAGGTATGGCCCACCCGCACTCATTTTTTAACAATGTTGCTTATTTTTCCTAATCAGGCTTTGACCCAGAGAAAGAGACAGGGAATAACACAAGGGGAAAGGAAGACAAAGACGGAAAAACAGAGATAAAGAAAGCAGGAATGAAAGAAAACCTGCAAGAGTGAAATAAAGAGAAATGGGGTGTCTGGAAGTGGATTAAAGGGACATGAGGTGGAATCAAGACAACCATGGCATTCAGCACCCCGATATTAGTAGCACCGACCAATGGCTTCTGAGCAAAACTTTGGGCCCCGGCACATATTCTTTACCATTTTAGGCACTGCATGTGGTAAAGGCAGTACCGCATGGACTCGTCTTCACCACACCTATGGTTCTACAGCAGATTATGAGCAAAAATATTGTACGCAATATTTAGGATACACAAGAGTTATCACAAGGAGGAAATGCCACATGTGTCAATAACAAGAGTCCAAAGGAGTCTTGCTGTTAAAACCCATGGGGCTGACTGGCGAACCTGTAAGACTCCGCCACCAAAAAGTTCGTAAATTAGTCAAACCAATAAAAAAGGGTATAACCTCATCATATAAATTAGAAATCCTCTAATTACCAGATAAGAAGAGCAATAACACAATAAGCCATGACCTCGTGCCAAAATTTCACATTTAAAGTGCCACATCATCATTGAACAGCAGCTTAATTAACATCTGAACACACACCACGCTGAAACAAAGCAGATGTCTATATAAGCTGTCCTTGTTCATATATCCCAAAGAAAAGCACCATGGACGTGCTTGTTCTTGTCAAATTCATTCTACTTTGTCGCATCACTCCTGCTCCAGCCAGCGAAGGAGTGAATGAGGGCTAGGCTGCCCAGTGGCGAAGACAAATGACAGTCCAAAACTGCAGGAAAGGGCCATGACATACAGTATAAGGCTAAACCCCTTATACATGCTTGATGTCCAGACCTGCACACTTATAGACTGGAATTGGACATCGTATGCAATATCTTAGTTTCCATTTGGGATTCTTTGGGGCTCAATAAAAGCATAAGACTTTCCTGTCCCAAGATTGTGTGGTGCGCTGGAATTTGTGCTACGGCTGCATCCAGCAGATATTGAACTTCACGAATGGTACGTTACAGCCCACCTTCTCGAAGATACGCGCATAGGTCATGGATGCTCTGCTAAAGGTCCTTGCCCAGCACATTCTTTTACCTACATACTCATAGCCACCAATTGCAATCATAGCTAAGTTTTACCTACCTGTGGGATTTCTAAATGATCTAGGGACAATTTCCTGCATCCTAGTAGCACTCGGGGTCAACAGGGAAAAGGAACAACTCTTCTTTAACCGTAGGGTGCAGCACTTAATAAATGTTCAGTGCTTCTGTAATGTACATCTCTCCTTCAAAGGTTGTGCCGAATACCGATATTCCACACATCTTATGACACTAAGCAAGAGCTGCATTCCACACACCATGAAGATATATCACCCTCAGAGGACATGGCGAATTGGGGAGTACCCGACAACCACCCCTCCTTTTAAACTCCATATTGGCTTATAAATCACCAGTTACGTTTTCTTATGTGCTATAGCAAACAAGCAAATATATCTAAGTACGTGGCCAACACACACCATGGCATCGTGCATAGTCTGCCCATTCCAGAGTTTGCTAGCAGCATCCCATAGCATTCTGGGTGTTGTAGCCTTCCATTCATTTTGAATACTTAATATGGGGACACCTAAGTTTAAATGAAATATAGGTTTTGTAGTGTCTTGCAAGTTAACAATGACGGGACCCTTTTGCCTCCTAATGAACTCAGTAGAGCTATGACGTACTGAATAGAGTGTATTGCAGTGAAGGCTGCTCCAGAATGTGGAGTTCGCAGTTACAAGCAGAAGAATAAAGACGCGTGATACCAAGCTCCGTGTTAGAAATGGGATCTCTAGTTGGCAAGGGCTTGCACCTTTGTCCAAGTAGGGACCCTTCTTCCTAGTCAGGGTAAGGGTTGTTACACTCGTGAAGTAACCCCTGCTCACCCTCGTGGTAGCTTGGCACGAGCAGTCAGGCTTAATTCAGAGGCAGTGTGTAAAGCATTTGCACATAACCAACAGTAATACAGTGTAAGCACTACAAACGGACACCACACCAGTTTAGAAAAATAACCAATATTTTATATACTCAAGACAAGACCAATTACGACAAAAATCCACAATACTATACTTTACGAATGAATACTTGATACGGTAACTTCTTCTTTGCAGGAATAGCACAAAAGCAAAGTTCGTACGAGTCGGTAGCTCTGTCCGAGCCTACCGTGATGCTGAAAACCCCAGAGTCTAACAGTTCCAGCCGACCGCGTCGATACGGGCCAGCAGAGTCATGAACAGACTCGGTTACAGTACCTTTCTCGTTGTGGCTGGTACGGAGTGTACGAGCCGGTCGGCGTTCGTCGCGGTTGCGGTGCAAGACGGAGCGATGCAAGGTGCGGTGTCCCTTGATGCGGTGCAGGCAGCGGCTCGATGAGCGTCGTGCAGACGGAGTCGGTGAGTCCAAGGCGTGCGATGCAGGGTGAGACGATGCTCGATGCGGTGCTGACAGGTTGCGATGCAGGCGACCTAGCCGGAGTGCGGGAGCTGGCTTCGGACAGCGGTGCGAGTCGGAGCGGTGCGTCGCAGACGTGCGAGCGGTGCCCCAAATGCGGTGCGGTCTCGACTCTTGAGCCAGTTGCGGCGACCGCGTCGGTCGGGTCCGGTTGGTTCAGTGAAGCGATGCGATGCGAACTGCGGTGCCCACAGGTCACGGTGCAAGCAGCGGCTCGATGTTGGCGGCGTCGGACGTCGCCACGGTGAGACCAGGGTTGCGATGTGAAGCGGGGCGATGCGGTCTGCGGTGCAAACAGGTCACCGGCCAGGGATGGATTCGGTTGACGGAGTCGGTTGCGGTTCCCTTCCTCTGTGGCAACTGAAACAGCGTTCCAGAAGCGGTACCCAGAGGCTTGTGAAGTCTTTGCAGTCCCTGAGACTTCTTAACAGGAGGCCAGCTCGGTTCCAGGCCCTTGGAGATACTCCGCAAAAGTTTGTAGAAAGTTCAGTCCAGTCCTTTCACTGCCCAAGACAGAAGCAGCAACTGCAGGCCAACCCAACAAAGCAACAACACAGCAAAGGGGCAGTACTCCTCCTGGCAGCTCTTCCAGCTCTTCGTCTTGGCAGGTTCCTTGATTCCAGCGAGATCTAAATTCATGGGGTCAGGGCCCCAATATTTATATCCCAAATTCCTTTGTTCTCTGAAGGCAGAGAGGCCTTTGCCTAGTCCAAACCAGTTCTGGAGCACTTTGTTGACAAGTCTCCGTCCCTTCTTTCAGTGAGTAGGCCAGGGACATCAGACGCACCACAGGAGGTGGAGCCAGCATTGTGGAGGGAAGGCACTGTCCTATTCAGGGCCCAGGGCGACCCCTCCCACCCATCTACATGTAGATCTTGCTATTCAGCCCTGTGCTGACTCACCCTATCTCCTGGCATCCCCCCGCCCCTGTCACTCACACTCCAGACAAGGAATACACAACCTCGCAGAGGCAGGCTTGGATGGTTAGACAAGAAAATACCCACTTTCTAAAAGTGGTATTTTCAAACACAGAATGTTAAAACCAACTTTACTAAAAGCTGCATTTTATCATTCTGAGTCCAGGCATACTAAACTCGAATTTCTACCATGTTCCCGGGGTCAGTTAGGATTATAAGCTGTAATAATCAAAACTGCCCGTTCTGGCCTAGGGGGAACAGGTAGCCTTGCAATAGTGAAAAACGAACTAGGCTGTAATTCACTATCAGGACATGCCGCACACACCAGGGCATGTCCTACCTTTCGCGTACAACGCACCCTGCCCACAGGGGTACCTTGGGCCTACCTTAGGGGTGACTAACATGTAGCAAAGGGAAGGTTTAGGGACTTGCAAGTGTGTGCACTTGCCAAGTCGACATGGCAGCCCCAGGCTGCGCACAGGCTCTGCGTTGGCAGGCCCGAGTTACACTTTACGGGCTGTTTGCGTGGGTGGCACAATCCAGTGCTGCAGCCCACCAACAGCATTTGGTCTATAGGCCCTGGCACTCACAGTGCACTTTACAAGGGACTGACACATAAACCAAATAGGCCAATCATGGAAACACCAATCCATAACACATTTTATACAGGAGCACTTGCACTTTCCCACTGGACCGCAGTGAGGAAAGTGCGCAGAATCATCACACCAGCAAAAACAGAGTCAAAACCGGGAGGTCAGAAAGCAAAAAGTCAGGGGAAACACGCCAAAAGATGCCAAGTCTAACACATGTCCCCTCCAGCTGAAAGTAGGGAGAACTACCCAACCCCATTGGAGTTCTCTTCACAAAGGCGGAAGAACCTGGACAGACCATCTGCGTTGGCGTGTTCTGTACCAGGCCGGTGTTCCACCGTAAAGTCCATTCCCTGTAGGGAGATGGACCACCTCAGCAGTTTTGGATTCTCACCCCTCATTTGCATCAACCATCTGAGGGGCCTGTGGTCTGTCTGAACCCGGAAGTGAGTCCCAAACAGGTATGGTCTCAACTTCTTCAGTGCCCAGACCACAGCAAAAGCTTCCCTTTCTATGGCACTCCACCTCTGTTCCCTGGGAAGTAGTCTCCTGCTAAGGAAGACTACAGGCTGATCCAGGCCCTCTTCGTTCAGTTGTGAGAGCACCGCTCCCACACCATGCTCTGAAGCGTCAGTCTGCACGACGAATTCTTTGGAGAAGTCAGGTGCCTTGAGCACGGGCGCCGTGCACATGGCTGCCTTCAGGGCATCAAAAGCTTTCTGGCAGGACTCAGTCCAGATCACTTTCCTGGGCTGCCTCTTAGAGGTCAGCTCTGTTAAGGGGGCAACGATGGTGCCATAGCCCTTAACAAATCTCCTATAGTAGTCGGTGAGACCTAAGAAGGCTCTCACCTCTGTCTGGGTCTTGGGGGCTCCCAAGCCAGAATGGTGTCAATCTTGGGTTGTAGGGGCGCCACCTGGCCGCTTCCTACCTGGTGCCCCAAGTACACCACAGAACCCTGCCCGATCTGGCACTTACTGGCCTTGATCGTGAGGCCTGCACCTTGCAGAGCCCTCAACACTTTCTCAAGGTGCTGTAAATGTTCTTCCCAGCTGGAACTGAACACAGCAATGTCATCCAGGTAGGCGGCACTGAAATCCTCCAGCCCAGCCAACACCTGATTGACCAACCTCTGAAAGGTGGCAGGGGCATTCTTCAACCCAAAGGGCATCACCCGGAATTGGTAATGACCTTCTGGGGTTGAGAATGCTGATCTCTCCTTGGCCCCATCGGTTAAGGCAATCTGCCAGTACCCAGACGTTAAATCAAACGTGCTGAGGAACCGGGCAGCTCCCAACCGATCAATGAGCTCATCAGCTCTGGGGATGGGGTGCGCGTCAGTCCTGGTGACGGCATTGAGCCCACGGTAGTCCACACAAAACCGGAGTTCTGGAGTGGCACCGGGCGCCGCAGCCTTTGGGACCAAGACCACTGGGCTGGCCCAAGGACTGTGGGAGGGCTCAATCACCCCTAACGCCAACATCTTAGAGACCTCCTCCTTGATGCTGGCTCTGACCCGGTCAGTCAACCTGTAAATCTTGTGCTTCACAGGATGGCTGTCACCGGTGTCCACGTCATGGGTACACCAGTGAGTAACACCGGGGGTCAGAGAGAACAGTGGGGCGAACTGTCCCAACAACTGGCGACAGTCCCCCTGCTGCTCCTGAGTCAGAGTAGGGGAGAGGATCACACCCTCTACTGACCCATCATGCTCCTTGGTAGACAGGAGGTCAGGGAGAGGCTCACTCTCCTCTTCCACCCCATCATCTGTCGCCAAGAGCATACTCACTTCGGACCTCTCGAAGTGGGGCTTGAGGCGGTTCACGTGAAGGACCCTCAAAGGGTTCCTTGGAGCCTGCAAATCCACCAGGTAGGTGACGTCACTTTTGCGCTCCTTTACCTCATATGGCCCAGTCCACTTGTCCTGCAAGGCACAAGGTGCCACTGGGGCCATTACCCACACTTTTTGCCCAGGTTGAAATTCGACCAGAGTGGCGTTCTGGTCATACCATCTCTTCATTTCTTCCTGGCTTGCTTCTAGGTTCGCCTGAGCGAGTTTCCTGAAGCGGGCAGTTTGGTTTCTAAAGGCCAGCATGTAGCTAAATACATCCTGGGGAGTTTTCCTGGGAGCCGCCTCCCAGCCTTCCTTCACCAAACTCAGAGGTCCTCTGACAGGGTGGCCATACAGGAGCTCAAAGGGGCTGTACCCAAGAGACTTCTGAGGCACCTCCCTGTACGCAAAGAGTAGGCATGGCAAGAGGACGTCCCACTTACGCCTCATGGGTTCTGTTAGACCCTTGATCATGCCTTTCAAGGTCTGGTTGAATCTCTCCACCAGACCGTTTCCTTGTGGGTGGTAAGGAGTGGTGAACTTGTAGGTTACACCACACTCCTTCCACAGGGATGTCATATACTTCGATATGAAATTGGTCCCCCTATCGGAAACCACCTCTCTGGGGAATCCCACACGGGAAAAGATCCCCATTAACGCCCGGCCCACCACTGGCGCCGTCGTTGTCCTGAGAGGGATTGCCTCCGGGTACCGGGTGGCATGGTCCACCAAGACCAGGATGTACCTGTTGCCCATGGCTGTCTTGGGATCCAGTGGCCCCACAATATCCATCCCTACCCTTTCAAAGGGTGTTCGAACAACCGGAAAAGGTTGGAGAGGAGCTTTGACCTTCCTCCCACTCTTACCACTTGCCTGGCAAGTTTGGCAAGACCTACAGTGTGCATCTGACTGCCTTCGCATTTGGGGCCAAAAGAAGTGGGTGACAAGCCTGTCAAAGGTCTTGTCCTGCCCCAAATGTCCTGCCAAAGGCACGTCATGAGCCAGACCCAGTAGGAAGATCCTGAAGCGCTGGGGTACCACCAGCACACGGGCTGACCCAGGCTCAGCAACCTTAGGCTCACTGTATAGGAGACCGCTCTCCCAGTAGATCAGATGTGACCCGGACTGATTACCAGCTGTCTGGTCTGCAGCCTGCCGCCGCAGACCCTCCAGAGTAGGGCACTCGTTCTGCTCCCTGCAGAACTCCTCCCTGGTGGGACCCCCTTCTTGCTGCCAATGGGTCAGCTCAGAGATGTCTCCCAGTTCGGCTACCTGCTCCCCTGTAGGCACCGGGGCGTCCCCTCGAGGTCCGCCTCCTCCCGGTCCGTGGGAACTTCGGGGGCCGGTTTCCCGCGCCCCTGCCCTTTCTCTTGGCAGGGACTTGGGCCACTGTTTCAGGCTCCAAGTCCTCTTGATCACCCTTTCTGGCCGCCATTGACCGAGTAGACACGCATGCCCACTCTGGCAACCCAAGCATCTCCAAGTGAGACCTGAGCTCAACCTCCTTCCATGAGGACTGCTCCAGGTCGTTTCCTAGCAGGCAATCTACAGGCATGGTAGGGCTCACAACCACCCTCAAGGGACCTGAGACCCCCCATTCAAAGGGAACCTGCGCCACCATACACTGGCGCTCAGAGTTGTCGACAGCAACTACTTGGTGGAATGCTCCTGGGACTACTTGCTTCTCAGACACCAGGTGACACCGGACTGAGGTCACACTGGCTCCAGTATCTCTGAGAGCCTCTACCCTGTTCCCATTAATGGTCACCCAGGTGCTATATTTCTTCGTGTTAGGGGGCACCTGGTTTCCTGGGACCATCTCACTGTCCCCGAGTGAGACAAGGGTCATTTCTGCGGGATCCCCACCCTCCTGTGGGCACCCCTCCTCCCCAAGCGCTACACTAGCCAACACTTTGGATTGTCCACCGGTGGGTGGCTGTGTCCCCTTCGGGCACTTGGGGTCCCCCTTAAAGTGACCTACCTGGTCGCATGCATAACACTTGCGGGGGCCGGTCTCAACAGGCTTCCCTGTAGAGACCCCTTTCTTCTTATCACCGGGGGGCTGGGAACCTTTACCCTGGGTACTAGTTTGGGGCCCTTTAGAGAACTCCTGTGCTTTACCCTTGTCCCCCCCACCTTTCTGCTGGGGACCCTGCCCACCTTTGGCTGAGTCTCCCCCAAACGCTTTCTTGTGGACCCTGGTACTCACCCAGCGGTCCGCTTCCATAGCAAGCTTCCTGGGGTCAGTTAGCTTACTATCAACTAGGTGCTGGCGCAGATCTGCAAAACATAGACTAGACAAGTGCTCCCATGCAATCAAGTTGTAGAGCCCCTGAAAATCTGTTACACTACTGCCCTTCACCCAACCATCCAGAGACCTGCAGAACACATCCACACATTCCAACCAAGTGTTGGCATCAGACTTCTTACTGGACCTGAACTGATCCCTGTACTTTTCAGGAGTAAGACCATACTTCGTGAGAAGGGCATCCTTCATGTCAGCATAGGTGAGGTGATACCCCTTACCCAAAGCTATCAGAGCATCCCTTGCTTCTTCAGGGAAAAGCGGCCACAATCCTGCTCCCCAATTCTCCTCAGGGACCCCATTCATGTGTATGGCTGCCTCATAACCCTGAAACCACCTTTGTATGTCATCCCCCTTCTTGAACTCCTTGCCTACGTTCTTGGGAATGTGCACAATCCTGTCTGCCTTTCTGGACGAATTGCTGCCACCATCTGAGCCTGACTTACTCCTAAGTTCTAGCTCCTTCAGTTCTCTCTCATGCTCTAAGAGCATCTTCCTCTCCTCTATGGCCAATCTCTTCTCCTCCCGCTCACTCTCCAGCCTGAGCTTCTGCAGCTCAAACTGCCTTGTCTCCCGCCTGTCCTCCAGCTCCTCTGGGGACAGACTGCTGCTGCCTGATCTGGCGGGTTCCCCCTACCCAAAAGCACATCCACCCTGGAAATAGGCTACTCCGCCTCCTCACTGAGATTACCAGGCTGCCCATTGGCATGTCTGGCTGCTACCCAGGCCCTCAGCGCCTTCTGTAGCTCCTCCTTCCTTGTGAGGCCTTTAATTTGGACTTTCAGGTTTTTACAAATCGCTCGTAACTCCTTTACGGCGTAGGATTCCAACCTGTCCTCCTCAAAGATAACTTCCAGAGATGCAACGGATGATGCAATTGATTCAGGCATGACAAAAGTCGTGAGTTGAAAACTGGCAAGATCAAAAATAGGCCAAAAGAAAAAGAACCAGTATGTGGTACGTAATGGTCTGCGATATGGTAGTAGTGCACACCAATCACTGTAAGTCAAGTGCAAACACAAGTCCTATCCCACCGCTGCCACCAATGTTAGAAATGGGATCTCTAGTTGGCAAGGGCTTGCACCTTTGTCCAAGTAGGGACCCTTCTTCCTAGTCAGGGTAAGGGTTGTTACACTCGTGAAGTAACCCCTGCTCACCCTCGTGGTAGCTTGGCACGAGCAGTCAGGCTTAATTCAGAGGCAGTGTGTAAAGCATTTGCACATAACCAACAGTAATACAGTGTAAGCACTACAAACGGACACCACACCAGTTTAGAAAAATAACCAATATTTTATATACTCAAGACAAGACCAATTACGACAAAAATCCACAATACTATACTTTACGAATGAATACTTGATACGGTAACTTCTTCTTTGCAGGAATAGCACAAAAGCAAAGTTCGTACGAGTCGGTAGCTCCGTCCGAGCCTACCGTGATGCTGAAAACCCCAGAGTCTAACAGTTCCAGCCGACCGCGTCGATACGGGCCAGCAGAGTCATGAACAGACTCGGTTACAGTACCTTTCTCGTTGTGGCTGGTACGGAGTGTACGAGCCGGTCGGCGTTCGTCGCGGTTGCGGTGCAAGACGGAGCGATGCAAGGTGCGGTGTCCCTTGATGCGGTGCAGGCAGCGGCTCGATGAACGTCATGCAGACGGAGTCGGTGAGTCCAAGGCGTGCGATGCAGGGTGAGACGATGCTCGATGCGGTGCTGACAGGTTGCGATGCAGGCGACCTAGCCGGAGTGCGGGAGCTGGCGTCGGACAGCGGTGCGAGTCGGAGCGGTGCGTCGCAGACGTGCGAGCGGTGCCCCAAATGCGGTGCGGTCTCGACTCTTGAGCCAGTTGCAGCGACCGCGTCGGTCGGGTCCGGTTGGTTCAGTGAAGCGATGCGATGCGAACTGCGGTGCCCACAGGTCACGGTGCAAGCAGCGGCTCGATGTTGGCGGCGTCGGACGTCGCCCACGGTGAGACCAGGGTTGCGATGTGAAGCGGGGCGATGCGGTCTGCGGTGCAAACAGGTCACCGGCCAGGGATGGATTCGGTTGACGGAGTCGGTTGCGGTTCCCTTCCTCTGTGGCAACTGAAACAGCGTTCCAGAAGCGGTACCCAGAGGCTTGTGAAGTCTTTGCAGTCCCTGAGACTTCTTAACAGGAGGCCAGCTCGGTTCCAGGCCCTTGGAGATACTCCGCAAAAGTTTGTAGAAAGTTCAGTCCAGTCCTTTCACTGCCCAAGACAGAAGCAGCAACTGCAGGCCAACCCAACAAAGCAACAACACAGCAAAGTGGCAGTACTCCTCCTGGCAGCTCTTCCAGCTCTTCGTCTTGGCAGGTTCCTTGATTCCAGCGAGATCTAAATTCATGGGGTCAGGGCCCCAATATTTATATCCCAAATTCCTTTGTTCTCTGAAGGCAGAGAGGCCTTTGCCTAGTCCAAACCAGTTCTGGAGCACTTTGTTGACAAGTCTCCGTCCCTTCTTTCAGTGAGTAGGCCAGGGACATCAGACGCACCACAGGAGGTGGAGCCAGCATTGTGGAGGGAAGGCACTGTCCTATTCAGGGCCCAGGGGCGACCCCTCCCACCCATCTACATGTAGATCTTGCTATTCAGCCCTGTGCTGACTCACCCTATCTCCTGGCATCCCCCCGCCCCTGTCACTCACACTCCAGACAAGGAATACACAACCTCGCAGAGGCAGGCTTGGATGGTTAGACAAGAAAATACCCACTTTCTAAAAGTGGTATTTTCAAACACAGAATGTTAAAACCAACTTTACTAAAAGCTGCATTTTATCATTCTGAGTCCAGGCATACTAAACTCGAATTTCTACCATGTTCCCGGGGTCAGTTAGGATTATAAGCTGTAATAATCAAAACTGCCCGTTCTGGCCTAGGGGGAACAGGTAGCCTTGCAATAGTGAAAAACGAACTAGGCTGTAATTCACTATCAGGACATGCCGCACACACCAGGGCATGTCCTACCTTTCGCGTACAACGCACCCTGCCCACAGGTGTACCTTGGGCCTACCTTAGGGGTGACTAACATGAAGCAAAGGGAAGGTTTAGGGACTTGCAAGTGTGTGCACTTGCCAAGTCGACATGGCAGCCCCAGGCTGCGCACAGGCTCTGCGTTGGCAGGCCCAAGTTACACTTTACGGGCTGTTTGCGTGGGTGGCACAATCCAGTGCTGCAGCCCACCAACAGCATTTGGTCTATAGGCCCTGGCACTCGCAGTGCACTTTACAAGGGACTGACACATAAACCAAATAGGCCAATCATGGAAACACCAATCCATAACACATTTTATACAGGAGCACTTGCACTTTCCCACTGGACCGCAGTGAGGAAAGTGCGCAGAATCATCACACCAGCAAAAACAGAGTCAAAACCGGGAGGTCAGAAAGCAAAAAGTCAAGGAAAACACGCCAAAAGATGCCAAGTCTAACACTCCGTGTGTGGCATAGTCATTTACTGGTACCCCGGCTGGCAAGACGCGACAAATGGCGATGAGATAGGGAATAAGTAACCTGAAGATTGACAGTGGTCTCTCAGAGAGTTTGCCGTGGTCCAGCAAAACTGCTTGTGCCTGCCGCGTGTGCCGTCATTGAAGTACAGAATCGGCATTTAATGCATGTGAAGTCAAAGTGCAGTTCCAGCCGCTGTGAAGCAGTTGAAAGCAAAAGCATGAAAAGAGAGTCGACACTTCGTTGGTCAAGAACCTCTTGGTCAGGCCATACATACAGGTACCGCTTACAGGTAAAGGTAGAAGCTACAGGTGTTAAACACTGGGCTACTGACAACATAAGTGAGGACATGAATTGATGTGCCTATGCCAGCACACAGGTGTGATGTGTACCTTCATACCTTGTCTGTCATGTAGTAAAAGTAATCTATCATAATCATCATGCGCATGAGACAAATTTCATCATATGTGCATGCGCATGAGGATACTTAGCATCCACATTAACACTGCTTCATATCTGTATATGGCTTGTGACCCTTGTGAGAGAATCAGGGATTAAGCAGGAGCAAATGCACAGTAGTCCACAGATCTGCAGACGGGACACCGTTGGCTGTGGTTTACAGTGTCTGTACCGCACTAGTGGAGTCTTCGCCTACAAACCAGAAAAAGTTTGACGCATTGTGCCCATTTAGTTGTATAGCTGTGATGTGGAGGGGGAAGACACTAGGGGATGAGGCAGAAGTAAGAAATATTGGACACCCACAGGATGGGGTGCCATAGGCATCAGGCACTATATCAATACGAATTACTTCTGAAATAACACACACAAGAATAATGTGAATTTAACAAGAACTAGCACATTGCACAAGAATTTGCATTGTGAAGCGTATATTTTCTGAACCCCACCCCAGCACTCATGTACCAAAAAAGTAATTGACATGACCACTTTTCAGAGTACTCTCACTAACAGACCTAGACAGTCATACTGCACATGCAGATTGCCCTCTTGGCCTTCATGGTGACACCTGCGAGGAATGGGAGGGAGCTGAGGAGGAAGGTATGGTGGAGGCAGGGGTGCTACAGCTGACACCAAAGTCGTCCCTTGGCATTATGTGAGCTTGCCCACACTATAGAAGTCTGGCTCAATTGCCTTTTGACCTTCAGCCACCTAGCAACTGATGGTGAGGATAAAGAATAACAACAACAATGGCTCCATGTGAGTTACTTATTTAATGCTTGAGTAATATTTGCTGGGATCAAACTATGTATTCCCAAACAACATTAAATGAAAGGAAACTCATAGTCCCCATGTACTATTTAGTCTTATGTATGTTTTAGCAAAGTTCAGGAAATGAGCAATATCAAAACAAGGCAAGGTGCTCCAAAACAATTAGTGAAACTGCACAGTGGACATGATTTGTGAAATAGTGACTGGTGAAAACTAAAATCACTCAAATCAGAATAAAATCATTGGCTGCAGAAACATTAACTATCCAGACATTTCATTTTGAACGCAAGTACAAAAGATGACGTTTCAACCTTTAAAACAAGGTCTTCATCAGGACAGCATATAGGAGAGACTCTGTGGGAGGACAGCGGACAATAGTCCTTAAATTAAACAAACCAAGAATATGTTTCAGGCTTGGCCTGTGGAAGGATGCTCACCTCTGTCCTTAGTCAAGTAATGGGTCTGCATCACTAAAATACAATGAAGCAATATCAAAACATAGAAGAAACTTCTTAAATTGGACCATTGCTGAAATGAACACTAGTGAATGCGGGCGATAAATAAATTACGCTTACCTAAAACAAAAGATTAGGCAGTAAGGGAATACACTTTTCTGTAAAGAAAGAGTGCTTGGACTTCAAATGAGTCTAAACAACCCAAGTGTATGTGGAAAATAACATATATGAGAGCAGAAATAAGTCAAACTTACCCCATTTCTATTACTTCTATTAGTGGGTCACAAAGATCCCATGGAACTCTAAAAATACAAGGAACAACTGTAATAATCCACTAAAAATCATAATCCAAATGCCTAAAATGCCCAAAAATGCCAAAAGATTTACTGTGCAGCAGGCACCTTGCAATGCTGGGGAGAGAGGCCGGCACCCAGTGCATGTACTCCCGAACCATCAATAAGTTATTAGTGGGTGCCATGCCAGGGTGCAATAGAGCTGCAATAGAAAGAAACACACAGCACAGTCCCATTGGAAAATATATTAGGACTGTCAAACATGGCTAAATGGATTTAGGGAGTGTTGTTATTTATGGATGATCAAATGAAATCAGAACATTTTATTATTTAATTTTTGTAAAGATGGAAAAAAGACTCAGGGGCCGATTCCGATCTCGGTCGGAGGCGCACCCAATACCATTCGGTCGGGAAAAAAGCCATGCGAAAGCCAGTTTCCCGACCGATCCGTACAGCACACCGAACGAGCAAGTACGATGCGCACAACAGCAAAAATTCCGGCCGAGCCGTACTCACCCAAACCAGGTCCTGTTCTCCGACCGAGGCGAATCCGGAAACGCCGAATCGAGTCGCACGGAAGGGAAAATGCAGCCCCGTCCGGCCGGACAAGTACGATGCGCTTTCCGTACGCGCCGAACCCGTCGCTACGCACGGCACGTCAAAGCATCCGGGAGAGGCGCACATAAGCTCCGAATCGCGCCACAACACGATCCACGGCTACGAGACGAACACAGCACAGACGAGGACGACGCGAAGCGACGAGGACGAAGCGAGCGACGAGGACGAAGCCAAGCGACGAGGACGACGCGAAGCAACGAGAAGGACGAACGACACGAACCAACCATGAATCCCTTCGTCCCGATCATACCAATATTCTACATCTACTACCGGAACAGGCACGGACGCGTACGGCGCAGAAGGTAAGTCAGACACCAACCACAAAACACATACAACACGTACACGACACATCACACACATACACTGGGAATCTGAATATACTTGCAACAGCAGCACCATAGGGGCGGGATGCCCATCACCAATGCCACATATGCACACAGGGGCCTGAATGCGCGCCACCACCCCAACCCAGGGGGGCTGGATGCCAACCACCCTCAACCAGGGGGGCAGGATGCCTACCACTACTACCACCCTCACCCAGGGGGGCAGGATGCCTACCACTACTACCACCCTTAGCCAGGGTGGCAGGATGCCTACCACTACTACCACCCTTAGCCAGGGGGGCAGGATGCCTACCACTACTACCACCCTTAGCCAGGGGGGCAGGATGCCTACCACTACTACCACCCTCACCCAGGGGGGCTGGATGCCTACCACTACTACCACCCTTAGCCAGGGGGCAGGATGCCCACCACTACTACCACCCTCACCCACGGGGGGCAGGATGCCTACCACTACTACCACCCTTAGCCAGGGTGGCAGGATGCCTACCACTACTACCACCCTTAGCCAGGGGGCAGGATGCCTACCACTACTACCACCCCAACCCAGGGGCGGCTGGATGCCTACCACTACTACCACCCTTAGCCAGGGGGGCTGGATGCCTACCACTACTACCACCCTTAGCCAGGGGGCAGGATGCCCACCACTACTACCACCCTCACCCAGGGGGGCTGGATGCCTACCACTACTACCACCCTCACCCAGGGGTGGCAGGATGCCTACCACTACTACCACCCTTAGCCAGGGTGGCAGGATGCCTACCACTACTACCACCCTTAGCCAGGGGGCAGGATGCCTACCACTACTACCACCCTTAGCCAGGGGGCAGGATGCCCACCACTACTACCACCCTTAGCCAGGGGGGCAGGATGCCCACCACTACTACCACCCTCACCCAGGGGGGCTGGATGCCTACCACTACTACCACCCTCACCCAGGGGTGGCAGGATGCCTACCACTACTACCACCCTTAGCCAGGGTGGCAGGATGCCTACCACTACTACCACCCTTAGCCAGGGGGCAGGATGCCTACCACTACTACCACCCTTAGCCAGGGGGCAGGATGCCCACCACTACTACCACCCTTAGCCAGGGGGGCTGGATGCCTACCACTACTACCACCCTTAGCCAGGGGGCAGGATGCCCACCACTACTACCACCCTCACCCAGGGGGGGCTGGATGCCTACCACTACTACCACCCTCACCCAGGGGTGGCAGGATGCCTACCACTACTACCACCCTTAGCCAGGGTGGCAGGATGCCTACCACTACTACCACCCTTAGCCAGGGGGCAGGATGCCTACCACTACTACCACCCTTAGCCAGGGTGGCAGGATGCCTACCACTACTACCACCCTTAGCCAGGGGGCAGGATGCCTACCACTACTACCACCCTTAGCCAGGGGGGCAGGATGCCTACCACTACTACCACCCTCACCCAGGGGGGCTGGATGCCTACCACTACTACCACCCTTAGCCAGGGGGGCAGGATGCCCACCACTACTACCACCCTCACCCACGGGGGGCAGGATGCCTACCACTACTACCACCCTTAGCCAGGGTGGCAGGATGCCTACCACTACTACCACCCTTAGCCAGGGGGGCAGGATGCCTACCACTACTACCACCCCAACCCAGGGGCGGCTGGATGCCTACCACTACTACCACCCTTAGCCAGGGGGGGCTGGATGCCTACCACTACTACCACCCTCACCCAGGGGGGGCTGGATGCCTACCACTACTACCACCCTCACCCAGGGGGGGCTGGATGCCTACCACTACTACCACCCTCACCCAGGGGGGGCAGGATGCCTACCACTACTACCACCCTCACCCAGGGGGGGCTGGATGCCTACCACTACTACCACCCTTAGCCAGGGGGGCAGGATGCCCACCACTACTACCACCCTCACCCACGGGGGGCAGGATGCCTACCACTACTACCACCCTTAGCCAGGGTGGCAGGATGCCTACCACTACTACCACCCTCACCCACGGGGGGCAGGATGCCTACCACTACTACCACCCTTAGCCAGGGTGGCAGGATGCCTACCACTACTACCACCCTTAGCCAGGGGGCAGGATGCCTACCACTACTACCACCCCAACCCAGGGGGCTGGATGCCTACCACTACTACCACCCTTAGCCAGGGGGGCTGGATGCCTACCACTACTACCACCCTTAGCCAGGGGGGCTGGATGCCTACCACTACTACCACCCTTAGCCAGGGGGGCAGGATGCCCACCACTACTACCACCCTCACCCAGGGGGGCTGGATGCCTACCACTACTACCACCCTCACCCAGGGGGGCAGGATGCCTACCACTACTACCACCCTCACCCAGGGGGGCAGGATGCCTACCACTACTACCACCCTTAGCCAGGGGGGCTGGATGCCCACCACTACTACCACCCTCACCCAGGGGGGCAGGATGCCTACCACTACTACCACCCTCACCCAGGGGGGCTGGATGCCTACCACTACTACCACCCCCACTCATAGGATGGACAATGCATGACACAACAAGCACACCACAACCTAGGGAATGCAAGATTAAGACATCCCCCCACCACCATGACAAGCGTGTGTAGGCTGTGTCAAATGCCTACAACACCGAACATGACTTTCAACATACAATGTGACCCCCTAGCACATGTGCCACACATATATGTGTGTGGCACCCACAATGCAAGCAGCCCATGACCATTGTGGCAATGGGGCCTAAACCCCCATCATCACAGTGACCAAAAGGTAAGTGTGGGGTCCATAGCTGAAGCACATTTTGACCATTGTGGCAATGGGGTCTAAACCCCCATCATCACAGTGACCAAAAGGCAAGTGTGGGGTCCATAGCTGAAGCACATTTTGACCATTGTGGCAATGGGGTCTACACCCTCATCATCACAGTGACCAAAAGGTAATTGTTGACAAAGAAAGAGCTGCAACTGCCAAACTGCATGGATCATTCCTGCTCACAGAACCAAAAACTCATCTGTGGCAAAGTAGTGTATGTGTCCCATTGCAACATAAATTGGGGGAGCCAAATACTGCAGTGCAAATGTAACATTCCTTTGGCCATGTGCAGACAAACAACACCCATGGGGGCTGAGACCGTCAACAGTCATCAATGACACAATGACAGAAGTGACCATCAGAATGCAGAACCACATATTTGCACCAATGGGCACACAAATGCAGATACCCTGTGGAGACAGCAGATGTGAGGTGAACAGATACCATACCATGGCAGCAATGGGACACACAAACCATGATCACTGTGCTGACCGATGACCTAGGAGTCCCAGGGACAGCAGGGGAAACACACCAAACAACATACAGCCAATGGCACACCCAAGATATGCCAATGCAGTGGTGCAGATGCACAAACACAAACAGGCAGACCAACACTGTCATCATACACAGCAGGTGAGGGGTGGGGGTGCCAGTGTCCCCAGGCAACCACACAACACATGAGGAGAGCTGAATACCAATCATACAGATGTGCATACACTGCCACACTAAGGTAACTCATGGATCCAAATCCCCTATGTGGGCAAGCAGGCATTGTCAGGTGAGAGGGAGCACAAAACACACATGTCACACAGGCACGTAGGAACAACAACTGACACAGCAAGTCACAGACACACCACAGCACCACCCCCAGGGCCCCCACAATGTGGTGACCCTGGGCTGAATAAAAATACCACTGTGATGACAAAGCTAAATGTCGTTCACACTATGAACCACAGTCAGGTGTCCTGAGCAACAAACTACCATCACACCTACACAAGCACAAATCAATCAGCATGGCCAGTAAGCCAAGGCCAACATGGAGGCAGGGGCCTAGCCGGGCAACAACTCTCATCTGCACACACTCAACACCACACCCCTCGACCTCCAACAATGTGCAGCAGTGAAGTACACATGCACTGGTGACATTGCACATGCACCCATGACTATTCCAGGGTGGTGGGTGGGAACCAAGGTGTAGAAACACATCACACATGGACACTCAACAAGACTCCTGAATGTCTGACACACTGCACACTACGCTGTACATGGACATGACGGCAATACCACACCGACCAATGGGATCCCAGCCACAGTCACACACCAATGAAGAAGCCAAGGTCACCCACAAAGAACACACATAGACAACTTCCAACATTGCAGCTCTGACCCTGAGGAGTGGCAGCAGTCACACACACAACATGTCACAATCACTGAAAGATAACACAAACTGGAAATCACATGACAGGGGCAAACAACAAGTGCCAAGGGGAAACCTGACTGTGACCCATCTGCGTCTGCACACAAACTCAGCCCTGACAGCAAACACACCTATGGGTGACACCCTGATGACCAGTAATGTGCCATGCACCCACATCACAGAGAACACAGGGAGAAGACTTTGGGGGAACATAGCTCAAGTCAGCAAGCATCACAAACAGGTACAACACTAGGGATCACAGCATGCGCAGATGAATGGAAGTGAACACACAGACATGCACATACAACACACACCTTGGGTGCAGGCAATGTCACACGTGTACACACTGCCATGAGGGGACTCCACTCCTGTGTGAGGAAAGCTGTGCCATATGTTGCCTCAGTAGGGCCCCATCATGTCAGCTGAGCACTTGGTCACACAATCAACAATTAGCACCAAATGAGGGCTCCCATCACATCAGCCTGGTCATGGATGTGCCAACGGAATCATCAGCACAGATCCAACACACTTGTATAGCAATGTTGCACTGACTACACGGATGAGTCCCTCCCCATTGATGCCCAAACCTGCATGTCCACTGGAGATGGCAACACGGTCAGGGAAGTAGACAAATGCAACGATGGCAGGCACAACAGATGTGCAGGGGTGGAAGCCACAGATATGAAATTGCCAATGTAAGTAGGAAACCCATTGCCAAATACTGAACACATGACACCCTCAGATGCTGCTATTGATGACATGGATACACCACATGATAGGACACATTCCCCCTGGACCACATGGGTTCCTGCACAGTAACACTTCATAATCATGAGACCAGATATCACCATCACTGCAGCAAGGGCATGGTTAGCTGCACCAACAACATGTACATCTGAAGCATGAGCACTAGAGAAAAGAAAGTTGCTTTATTCAGCATATGTGTTGAGGCCAAACGAAGTCCTGAAAAAGAGCAAAGGCCAATGGCCAGTCCATTGTCAAAGTTCAAACAGGGTGACACTGGCAGATGTCACCCTACGCATGCCTGCACAATACCAGGGACAATCCACTAGGAGGGGCAACCGGGGGGCAGGCCAGGCACCGCAGGGACAGGATCAGGGCTCACCAGGGGGAGTCAGGGAAGGGGTGGTGGGTGCAGGAGAGCCACTGACAACTGCAGTGGAGGTGTCTGACATGGTGTGTGCCGGCACAACTGGGGGGCATGACACAGATGTCGTGGGTGCCGGCACAACTGCAGTGGACCCTGCAGATGGGGTGGACAGGTCCGCCACTGCAGTGCCCAAGTCAGACAGGGCGGTAGTGGACTCCACTGCAGTGCCTACCTCCAGGGGAGGAGAATGGGGAACAGGCAAGGTGGGTTGGACAGAGGGGGGGACACCCTCACCACATCAGTGGCACAGACAAGCGCAGCGGGGGTGTGGTGCTGGGAGAGCAAGTGGCAGGGGGAGAAGGCCGGAGCATCTTGGGGATGGTATATCTGTGGGTGGGGGAACCTGGGGCAGGGTGTGGTGGGGGCACCTGTGCAGTGGGGGCCTGAGGGATGGAGGACGGAGACCTTGTGCCTGAGCTGCAGGGTGGTGGCGGGGTCTTGCTCTTAGCACTCCGGGGGGACTTGCGGGTGGGGGCCTCAGTCCGTCTGCGCCTGGGGGAGGGGTGTCCGGGGGCGAGGGGCACTCTGCTCCGTGTGGGTGGGCTTCCTCTTCCCCCGGGATGCTGGAGCAGCTTCATCGGTGGGGAAGAGGCCGAGGTCACAGAGGAAGAGCTGCTGTGACTTTGGGGTTGCAGGTGAGGCAAGGGAGGGTGCTTTGGAGGGAGAGGGAACTGAGGACTGCGCAGTGCATGTGGATGCGTGTGTGTGTTCCAGGGCCCCATCCCCTGTGAGTCTGGCTTCAGTCCCCTGAATGTGCGTGCGTGTGCGTTTTGTCATTGGCGTGTGTGTCAGTGTGCTGGATGTGTGTGTGCTGGTGTGTGCCTGTGCCAGTGTGTGTGTGCCTGGGATGGGTAAGGTGCTGGGGAGTGTGGATGGAGCAGAGGCAGGAGGGGTGAGGGACCGTTTGAGGAGGGACACTGCTGCCGTCAGGGAGGAGTCCATGGACCTATTGCCCCTCTGTAGGTCAGACATGCCCGATGAGATGCCCTCCATGAACGACACCAGCTGAGTCAACAGCGCGGTGTGCGCATGGAGGACACTCAGCATGGCTGTCTGCCCTACATGGAGCTGGCGAAGGAGGTACACAGACTCCTCACTCAGGGCAGCAGGGGACACAGGGGCAGGGGGTGCGGTGCCTGGCCCAAAGGAGACACGCTCCCGGACATGGGAGCCTCCACGGACCTGGGGAATGGGAGCCGATGGGAGGGCGGTGGTGGTGCTGGTGGTGGCGGGGACAGCAACACTAGCTGGGGTGTGGTGGCTGCTGACACCCGCCTCCACAAGGGAGTCATCCTCCGAGTTGCTCTGGTCCTCAGCTGAGGTGGATGCTGCTGAGGACTCCTCGGTGTGGCTCCCCTCGCCCTCCGTGCCACTGGGTCCCTCCGACCACTCCTCGGCTGCTGACCCAGTCTGGCTCTCTGGCTCCTCCTGGTCCGTGGAGCTGTCCCCTTCCGTGGCCGTGGATGTATCTGCAAACAATGGGGAAACAGACAGACATCAGTCACCTGCACCAAACGCACACACCACTGTGAGCACAGCACATTACAGAGCAAGCCCTGGCATCATTAGTTGTACATTGCTAAAAGTGCCCTAATTGAACAGGAGAAGTCAATTGTCAGTCTGATGCCAAGCATGGCACTCACATCCCACATGGCCTTGCACCCATCTGTCTGGTGTCTGTTGGATTGCAACACCCCAGTGTTGACACATGCACCAAGTACACAGTAGTTGGACAGTGCAGAGGACACGGTGTGGACACATCACAGCTCTTGCCACTGAGTCAGTACAGGTTCACGGATGTAAGGGATGCCCAGAGTCAAATAGGAAATGCATGTGATGCATTCCAGCGACAGACACCATGATGCACCCATGTCCTGATAGCCAGCGCCACTATGGTGTGCATGTAGCACATGTCACTCCCCTGCAGGATCACCAATCAGTAGACACATGCCATGGCGGAGGCATGACTGCAAAGTCATACATCACTGTCTCAGTGATGTATGACTTTGCAGCCAGACAACAACACTCTGCACTGTGTCACAATAGTAGGTCATGGGGAATGCAAGTCCTGGAGCTGCACAAGTGCACATGTACATCCCCCCCACAACACATCCTCTTAACCCTCATCTGTCCAGGTCATACCTATTGGACATATGGGAGACCTGTGACACTACCCTCTGAACCTGAGCCCCTCACACTCTGCTGTGCATGGGGAACAGCTGCCTGAACTTCACATTTACATGCCCCAGTCTGCATGGGCAGCTGATCAGACACCTATGTGTCACACAAGCATCGTCTCCTATGGTCACATCTCCAGTGGCATGCTGAGCCCCTACCAAGAAACTCCACAGCAGTCCTGGCGACTAATCCACAGCACACTGACACAGAGGCAGACACCTGAGGGGTCAAATCACTGTGCACAATGTGTCCTCTGATACACGGGAGTGGGAGTACAGAGTGTATTGTATGGCCTGGAGTAGGCATGACTGTCCAGCCCCACATGAATGAGGGATGAGCCCTGGACTGTAGGCAGCTGGCTAAGTATGTGTGACACACGTCATATACATACTCCTGGGGCCCAAACATTGTTCCCACCCGCAGCATGGGTGTGTGCCAGGTACCCCAGCCACATGTGGTGGATCAGCTCAGCAATTGGACCACAGATCAAAGTAACACGCTGAATACATGTCAGAATACAGGCATTGTGTAAGCAATGGACCCACCCATGATGCCCACCACAGAGTCAGGGAAACAGATGCTGTCTCCCACCTTGAGTCAAGCAAACTGCAAGGACACAGTCCTAAGTGACAGAATTCCCTGCATGTAAGGGCCACACCTGGGTATCAGATGAGGAGTGGGCAGTGCACAATAGAGGGACATGGCTCCTGGACAACATGACTGCTGTACTGTGGCAGTTCAACCTGGCCCGAGGAGGGCACATAACATGTTAGACAGAGTACACAGTGCAGTCTTTGACTCACCCCCTCCTTGCTGCTCTCTGGCCTTCAGCTGCCCATCCAGGTCTGGAAAGACCACCGCCAGGATCCTGAGCATGTGGGGGGTCAGGGTCCGTGTTCCGCCCCTCCTGCGAGGAGGCGACAGCTTCAGCTGGACCCGTGCAATCCTCCGGGTCCAGCCCCGAAGGTCCTGCCACCTCTTTTGGCAGTTGCGGATCCGGCGCTTGTAGACCCCCACGGACCGGACAGCCCGGACGATGTCCTTCCATATCTCATGCTTCCGATGGGCAGAAGCCTGTCAGGATGACAAAGTGATAAGGCCATTACTACACATGCAACATATCCGTGCATGACACAGTTGCATATACATGTCGCAATCACAGGGGCACATGGTGTACCCAGGCAGTGCACGGCTGCCCATGGACAGTTTTCCAGAAGTCACTACATGGTATCATAGCATGGGGAGTAAAACCCTGTTCAGAAGCACTGTCACTGCACCATACCTGTCCAGTGCAAGTCACTACACACTATGGGGGGTGACAACTACTCAGTGAGCCTGCTAGCCAGTGGTGTGCTGACTCTCAGCCTTGCTAGTCAGACAAAATGCACATTCAGAAAGGCAGTGCACAGAACACTCACCTGCTCCCCTGGTGTCCCATACAGCTTGCTGTACTGTGGAAGTAGGCTGTCCAGCAGGGCCTGGTTCTCTTCAAGGCTGAAGGCTGGGGCTCTCTCCACAGTACGTGCCATTGCAGGGTCCAGAGGGGCAGAGACAGCAGCAGTGCAGTGGCAGATGTCGTCCTGGAGCATGTAGTGCAGGCAAGTGGGCTCTCAGGGGAACATGCAGCAATATATATGTGCTGGAGAGGCAGATACTGTCCCTTGTGTCCAAAGTGATAGGTCCAAGTCGTTTGCATCTTCTGAATCTGGCCAATCCATGGAATAGCAGCACCAAAACACGCCCACAGCATCCTTCAAAATTTCAACTTCATGACATACATGATTTTGCAACATTGTTGTGGGTGACCAACTGATTTTCCAGCAACCGACTCGTTCGAATATTCGAAAACGCGTCCGTTGCCAGGCAAGCCCATTGTCAATGGGTGCGCACCGATCGGTCCATTGAGGTACAACGCGCACAGGGGTACAACGCGTACCCGCACACATTGAATGCAATGGGCCGGCCGGAGGCACCGATCGGTCCATTGCAGTACAACGCGCACAGGGGTACAACGCGTACCCGCACACATTGAATGCAATGGGCCGGCCGGAGGCACCGATCGGTCCATTGCAGTACAACGCGCACAGGGGTACAACGCGTACCCGCACACATTGAATGCAATGGGCCGGCCGGAGGCACCGATCGGTCCATTGCAGTACAACGCGCACAGGGGTACAACGCGTACCCGCACACATTGAATGCAATGGGCCGGCCGGAGGCACCGATCGGTCCATTGCAGTACAACGCGCACAGGGGTACAACGCGTACCCGCACACATTGAATGCAATGGGCCGGCCGGAGGCACCGATCGGTCCATTGCAGTACAACGCGCACAGGGGTACAACGCGTACCCGCACACATTGAATGCAATGGGCCGGCCGGAGGCACCGATCGGTCCATTGCAGTACAACGCGCACAGGGGTACAACGCGTACCCGCACACATTGAATGCAATGGGCCGGCCGGAGGCACCGATCGGTCCATTGCAGTACAACGCGCACAGGGGTACAACGCGTACCCGCACACATTGAATGCAATGGGCCGGCCGGAGGCACCGATCGGTCCATTGCTGTTCAACGCATCACTGTACATGTGACTGGCATATGTCAGCATGCCTGTCTCAGATGGACATATGCCAGCCACAGATAGCTCCCAGGGAGTGAGGGGCACACCTACATCACGACAGCCTGTCCAAACCTTATCATAAGGCATGTAAGGCTGCATTTCCTATTGTGTGTATGTTGGTGTACATGTTGTCCTGTGGGTGTCACCTGTGGGCAGCCACCCCCAGGCTGTGCACGTGTTAATGGGGACAGGATCCTGGGTGTTACGTGTACGTGACCACTGTGATGTGCAACTGTTCATATCTGTGCATGTGCCATGGTCACATTTCACAGTGGTGTTTGTGTATGTCATGTCACATACCCCGTGAGTCCCATGTGGGACGGTATGTTTGAGCCAGGGTGTCCCAGTGGCACAATAGTGATGGCCCTCCACAGTCTTTGTGCATGTAGTGTTTACAATGTCTCTGATTTCATGTGCACAATGGGAGACAGTCTCCACATCCACGTTGTGTGTGCATGGACTCTGATGTTGTGCGTGTGTGTCACAGACGTCCATGGCTCTCCTGCCATGGCAAGTGTGGCCACTACCTGTGGGGGTCATGTTTGTTTTGTTGTGGTGTACACATGATACTCCAGGTGATGCCAGTGTCCATGTGGCATTACAGGGTCCCTGGGAATGTGCCTGTCGTTGAGCTGTGGTGCCTGGGGCACATCTGTCCTCACATGTCACTGGGGGGTGACTGTGACACAGCATCATGATATCCAATGGGCCAACCTGGGACAAATTGATGCCACCTGTAGGACCGTGTTGACAGATGTTGGCCATGTATGTACCATACATGTCGTTCCGGTACTGCACACTTCATGTAGTTGTGCCTCATGATGATGTATGTTGGGATCTTGAGTGTGTTCAATGCCGCATATGTGGGGTGACTGACGATCTTGCTTACTTCTCCTCTGCACTGCAGGGCTCCTGCTGTCCATCGGCCATTCCCAGACCTGGCAACGATGGTGGAACGGGACAGCATCCGACGGTACCGCTTCACCAGGCAGCTGATTGAGGATTTTGCAGTGCAGTTGTCCCCACATTTGCAGCCTGGCCGGCCGTATCCTACAGCGCTGACCCCCAAGGTGAAGGTGATGGCAGCCCTACACTTCTTTGCCACCGGTACCTTCCAACATACTGTGGCGTCTGCTGGTGGGATGTCACAGACCATGTTCAGCCGTGTGCTCCGCGATTTCTTGGCGGCAATGTTGCTCTTCCTGAACCGGTACATCTATTTCCCTAGACTGCGACGACTCACTGACGTGAAGAGTGACTTTTATGCCCTGGGGAGGATGCCGCATGTCATTGGCTCCATTGATGGGACACATGTGGCTTTGGTACCACCACAGGCCCAGGAGCAGGCCTACAGGAACCGCAAGCACTACCACTCGGTCAATGCACTGGTGGTGTGTCTTGCAGACATGACCATCACACACGTGTGTGCCCGTTTCCCTGGTTCAGCACACGATGCCTTTGTGATGAGGAGTAGTCGCATCCCCAGGTTGATGGCACAGATGCAGAACCAGCGTGCCTGGCTTGTCGGTGTGTACTGACTTTGTGCCATTGTGTGTGATCTGATCTGTAGTATTCCGCCCACTTTTCCAAGTCAGCTGATGTGCACTTGTCTGTCCGTAGGTGACTCGGGATACCCCAACATGCCGTGGTTGCTGACACCCCTCAGGAACCCTGTGACACCTGCCCAGATGCGCTACAATGAGGCACATGGTCGGACCAGGAGAGTGATTGAGCGGACCTTTGGTCTCCTGAAGAGCCGCTTCCGCTGCCTGGACAAGACCGGAGGGTCCCTCCCATATGCCCCTGCGAAAGTGTGCAAGATTATCATCGTCTGCTGCATGCTCCACAACCTGGCAGTGCGGAAGGAGTTGCCTCTCATCCAGGATGACGATGACCAACATCCGCCACCTGTGGAGGATCCTGGCCTGGACCACGATGCCAGTGACGATGATGATGATGATGGTGATGGTGATGTCCGCACACAGCTCATCACCAACTTCTTTAGCTGAATGTGAGTATCCTGAGGTGTCATGTCAATGATGTGAGTTGGCATGATGTGTGGGTGGTGCTCTGGTGCTGTTGGAGTGTGTCCATGGGCTACTTGACTGGATGTGTGTTGCGATGTGTGGTGACAGGTGGGCTGTACTCCCCAACAGTGTTGACATGCTAACTTGGTTCTGGGTGGGTATCTTGTAACATGTATTGTGCATGAGTTTTGCTGTTCTGTCCTGTACTCCATTGCTTTTGACTGTGTGTCATTTCTGTCCTTCACAGGGTACTTTCAGATTCGTTTGGTCAACTGTGTCCACCGACAACGTGATTGCACATCCAGGCTGGTAGCTGTTGTGTCCCTACAGGTGATGTGCGCCACACCCATGGACTTCCTTCTGTCTACAGTTGTTGACTGTGTGCCCGCTACCAGGTGGGGTTACCTTGCATCTGTAGTGGTTACGGCATGTTGCTACTGTGTAATAAACCTGTGCTTCACTTAGTGATGTGCGTTGTCTGTGGTCACACATTTGACTGCCATTTGCTTACTGCACCTGTGGGCTACTTGACTACAACTGGGAATGGGTGTGGTGTCTGTGCATTGCACCGTCTTCCCTGGCAACATCAGTGTAGGCAATGAGTCAGATGGCCTAGGTGTGTATGTGTTGTGTAGCCCTGGTGGTGTGTCTCCCTCATATGTGTCACGTTGCCTGTACTCACATGCCTGTGTTGTCCTTGCTGTTGCAGTTCGCATACACAGTGTAATTTTGTTGTTCATCATCCCCATAACAGTACCCACGTTGGAATCACGACAGAGGCAAGTATGGTGTATTATTGTGTTTATTGTGATACATCTGTGATAATAGTGCATAGGATGGATTGTGCTGTACATGAATCTTGCAATCCCAAGTTCCTAGATGAATAGAAAGTCCAGGTAGACAGGATCCCCAGTATCGGGGCCACAGTTGTCTGACACATTGTTCCAACTTGTACTCCCCATGCAATGTGTGGGAGTAGTGTTGCCATCAACAGGGTGAACAGTCTGTGCACAAAGGCGAAAATCCAGAACAGGTTCAGGCTTCCTGGGAGTTGCGCTTGGCCATCAGCCTCTCACTTTCCCCTCCTCGGACGACCCCTCTTCTTGGGGGGGGGCCCTCAAGTGCAGGCTGCTGCGGTGCAGGGGACTCTCCGCCAGAGTCCTCCTCCCTCCCTGTGGCAGTTGCAGTTTGTTCGGTACCAGATGTTGTTGGCACACAGGGAGGTGTGGACTGGTTGCTGTTCATCTGGCGGAGGCATTGTAAAATGTCCCTGTGCACCGCCGTCATCTCATGTAGTACATCCCACTTGGACTCCACGCGGGTCATGTGGGAGTCCACACGTGACATGTGGGAGTCCACACGTGACATGTGTGACTCCACATGGGACATGTGGGAGTCCAAGCGGGCATGATGGGCAGCCTGCTGCTGTTTGATGTCTCTGAGGAGCCCCACTACCTGGCTGAGCTCTCCGGTGCTGGACTGGTACGCATCAGCTATGCGTACCAGTTGTGGGTCTTCATGCACACCAGCAACGTCTGCAAGCAGCGACCTCTGTCTCCCACCCCTCCCACCACCCCTGCTGACATGTGCAGTGTGTGCAGTTGCACGCACAGATAACCCTGGTCCACCTTGGGGGTTGGTGGTGGTGGTGGTGTCCATGGCCCCAGGTTGGTCCAGGGTCACTGCGCTGGTGTTGTTCCTTATTCTGTCCATGTCGGCAGGGATGGTATTCGTGGTGACAGTCGTTGGAGGGGTGGGTGCAGGGGGTGCAGCTGGTGGACCTGCTGGTGCTGCAGCTGGTGGTCCTGCTGGTGCAGCATGTTGACTTGCACCGGATGTGCCAGGTTGTTCTTCATCGTCCGAGGAGGACAGAGGCTGTACGACGCCAGTGAGCTCGGCATCCTCTTGAGCCTGGGACTGGGACTCCTCAGCGTCTGCTGCTGTGTCCCTATCATCACCTGTTTTTGGGAGACACAAACAATGTATGTCATGTTTCTGCAGGCATCAGTGGTTGACACACCTGACAGTTGTGACTGTGCCTCGGGGTGCGGGCCTGTACATTGTATTGTCCTAAGTCGTCACAGTCAGGGGTTGATATTGGTGTGGCACATTGTCCTGCATTATTTGGGCATTTCTATGTATTCTCTGGGGTGTGAACATGGTCTGCATTGATTGTGTTTGGTTGACAGCCAGACCTCCTTCCCACCCACCCACCCACCCAGTCAGTTATCCCACCATGGAACGTGCTTGCATTGCAGGGAGTGTAAGTTGTCTCTCAGGATGTCAGTCAGAGGTGTCCTGCTGTTTGTTGGTGCACAGTTGGCAGCAGGGCCTTGTGCTCCCCGCAGCAGTAGCCAGTGTCAGCCATCTTGTGAGTCCTTCTCCACTCCCTGTGATGTGAGCATGGTTCAGGGTGGTGTTGATGGGCCAGTTGTGAGGCTGAGCAATGTCTGTGACTACGACTCCCATCATGCTATTGCCTCCACCCCCTTCCCAGCATGCCCATGCTTCCTTCCTTTTGACTCTGCTTCCCTGTGGGGTGGGCTGGCTGTGCTGACAGGATGGCTGGGAGTGTTGTCCTGGCAGTTGTTTGGCTAAGAGTCCCAAGAGTGTCCCTGTGCTTCACACAACATAACCCAGGGTGGTGGTGCTTTGTGGGATCTTGTGTTAGGATGGAGGGCATTGCATTCTACCAGGTGGGTACTGTGGAGTTTGTGTTGGGGGGGGGTGTGAGGGGAGGTGCTGGTGACTATGGTCAGTGCTGCAAGTCCCCCTTCCCACCCAGCCAGCCGGATATCCCACCATGGAACGTGCTTGCATTGCAGGGAGTGTAAGTTGTCTCTCAGGATGTCAGTCAGTGGTGTCCTGCTGTTTGTTGGTGCACAGTTGGCAGCAGGGCCTTGTGCTCCCCACAGCAGTAGCCAGTGTCAGCCATCTTGTGAGTCCTTCTCCACTCCCTGTGATGTGAGCATGGTTCAGGGTGGTGTTGATGGGCCAGTTGTGAGGCTGAGCAATGTCTGTGACTACGACTCCCATCATGCTATTGCCTCCACCCCCTTCCCAGCATGCCCATGCTTCCTTCCTTTTGACTCTGCTTCCCTGTGGGGTGGGCTGGCTGTGCTGACAGGATGGCTGGGAGTGTTGTCCTGGCAGTTGTTTGGCTAAGAGTCCCAAGAGTGTCCCTGTGCTTCACACAACATAACCCAGGGTGGTGGTGCTTTGTGGGATCTTGTGTTAGGATGGAGGGCATTGCATTCTACCAGGTGGGTACTGTGGAGTTTGTGTTGGGGGGGGGGTGTGAGGGGAGGTGCTGGTGACTATGGTCAGTGCTGCAAGTCCCCCTTCCCACCCAGCCAGCCAGCCAGATATCCCACCATGGAACGTGCTTGCATTGCAGGGAGTGTAAGTTGTCTCTCAGGATGTCAGTCAGTGGTGTCCTGCTGTTTGTTGGTGCACAGTTGGCAGCAGAGCCTTGTGCTCCCCACAGCAGTAGCCAGTGTCAGCCATCTTGTGAGTCCTTCTCCACTCCCTGTGATGTGAGCATGGTTCAGGGTGGTGTTGATGGGACAGTTGTGGGGGGGGGGCAATATGTGTGAGTGCGACTCCCATGATGCTATTGGCTACACTGACTTGGCCAGCATACACAGAATTCCTTCCTTTGAGTGGTCTTCACTGTGTGTTGGTGTTGTTGTGGTGGCTACATGTGTGGATGTGTGTGTTAGTTCTATTTGTGCCACTGCCTAGCTGTAGTTGTGGTTGTGTTTGTACATGTGTTGGCACAGTTGGATGTGACTTTTTTGATGGCATGTGTTGTGTTTATCTGACTGACATACACATTTTGGGATGATTCTGTTCTAGTTGCTGTGTAATTGCTATGAGTGCATGGTTTGACTCTCCCCTTGACAGTGATGTGTGTGTTTTGTGGCAGTTTATTGTGTACATTTGTTGTGTACTCACCAGGCTCTGGGATGTCCTCTAGTCCATATACGCTCACTGGCGGAAGGATGGCCCGCACCTTCTCCTCCCAGGGCCTGAGGTATACTGGCTTGGCAGGAGGGCCACTGCCGGTGTATTGGCTCAGGTGGTAGTCTTTCTTGAGCAGCTCCCGGACCCTCCTGCGCACGTCATACCACCTGTTCTGGATGTCGGTCTTTGTGCGCCGACATGGTGATTGGGCGTTCACCCTGTTGATGATCCTCTCCCACATCTTGGTTTTCTGCGACATGGGGGTCTGTTGGACCAGAGTGCCAAACAGCTGTGGCTCCACCCTGAGGATCTCGTCTACCATGACTTCCAATTCACTATCTAGGAACTTGGGATTCTTCTTGGGGGGCATGGTGATGGGTGGTGATAGTGGGTGCTGTGTGTGTTGGTGTGCAGGTGAGGGTGTGTGGGTGTGTGTTGTGCTGGGTGTATGTGAGGTAGGTATTTGTTGGTGTGCTGCTGGTGTGTGGCTTGTGTGAGGGATGAGCTGTGGGTGTGTGGTTGCTTTCTCTTGGGTGCTGGCAGTGGAATGGCATTTGCAAAGGCTCATGGTAGTGATTTGTGTCCTTTATATAGGTGGAGTTGTTGGTGTGTCTTTGTTCTCTGTCCCCACCCCCCCCAGTATTTATTGGCTTGGTAATTGCTTGTTTGGCCTTTTTTTGGTTGATTTTTCCTTTGTGCTGTTTGTGTATGTTGGAAACGTTCTTGTGACCGAGTCGGACCGTGCATTGGTCTCGTACGGTGTTTTCCGTTTCGTTCACGCTGTGTTTGTGCAGTTTTGTATGCTGCGTACGCGTCGGTCGCGGTGTATTGTGTTGCTTCGGCTCGGTTTTGTATGCGTGTCGGTCGTACGGCTTGTCCTCCGTCCGACTCGGTCGTGTTTTTCGCGCCTTGCATCGTACTTTGCAGGTTGGAGTTGGCGGGTACGATTCGGTCGGATTTGTTCCGGGTGCGTGTCGGTCGGTTGGATTCGCGTGTTTTTCCGGCCGGATTGCTATTTTCCGAGCGGGTCGGTCGGTCGGCTTGGTTTCCTGACGTGTCGGTCGGATTTATCGCGGCTTGCATCGTACTTGGCGTGTCGGGCGCCACTGGTACGTGTCGGTCGGTATTTTTTCCGGATCCGAGTCGGTCGGTGCTTTTTCCGGCCCGAATCGGAATCGACCCCTCAGTTGGAAGAAAGACTACCCATTTAGTGAGCATTAATAATGTGCACAACGTGTTGTATTCTGGATTATACCATGATACAAGTACAGCGCTGCTCTTTCTTTAGCGTTACCATGCTATTTCAGACTATGAAAACACAACTACTTTAATCCTGGACTTACCTTTTACAAATCATGGTTTTGAAGGTCCAATCAGCTCAATGGAACTAAACAAGGGCGCTCTTGTTTTGAATGAAAGCTTACTAAATAAAATAAATTGTCATCGTGACATCGAACCGTCTTGTAACCATGCTACTTTCATATTGAAATATTAATTATTTTAAAAACTAGGAGCATGCACTCAGTGATGCCGAGGTTACTGAAAAATAAGGTGGTTTTGCAATTCACTTTCCCGCTGTTCTTTAGCTTTACATCATGTGCTGAATTCATTGAAACCCTGTTTCGGGGGTTCAGTCTACTTAAAAGTGTTGCAGCTGCAGTCCTGAACATGATGCTGCACACTACAAGCGGCAGTAATGTGTACAAGCTGGTCCAGAGCCCTCTTAAACCCAGTTACCTATTCAATCTTTAAACAATCTACCAAAGTGTGGGTTTCTGCTCACAGAGCAATAGGACTCGAGCTGCACCTCTCCGGGGAGGCCCAAAAAGTCTAAACCGCACTGGAGTTGCATGTCCCAATGCAGAAGGAAACTAGTGTATGGAGCTAAGCTTTTCCTATTTGTAAATGGCCGGCTGCTATCTCGAATGCGAGAGTATGCAAAACACCGTGAACTATAATGCAGCCCTGAGCAATTAATACAGTGATTAATTCAAGTTCCGCCTATCACTTTTTTTAATTCGGTACGTTCATATTACCACTTATATTTTCTACATTAAGGCATAAATTGTGTTGCCTCCTTTTTTCACACTTCACAGAATCCTACATAAATATACAAATTGAAATTTAAAAACTTTAAAATGTTATGGTGTTCGAATAGAAACGGAAATTGCAAGACATGTAGAAAGCTAAAAAGCCACAAGATGGCAGCATTGAATAAAATATAGGAAATTAATTCCTGTGACAATGGTCTCTCTGCACCTGCACCTCTCGCCACTATTTTCATGTTCACCATTTCTTGTTGGAAATTTACACATAGGTGCAGACTAACAACCAATGAGGCGGGGGAGCCCCCAAGGAGGGAATAAAGCCCCCAGTGATTGAATTTATAAGTGTAAAGTTACGATTAGTAACTTTTCACCTATTGGTGAATATCTCCACCACCAGGCGAAGATCTCCCTATAGGAAAGTGTAGGAAAATTGAATGAAGTTTATTTTTTTAAAATTATTAATAACATTTTGATTTGAAATAATTAATATTAACCTGTAAACAATAAAATACAAAGCTACAACATGCTTCCTCCGCAAATAATTTTTTATTACATTATACTATTTAAATATATTAATAGAATCATTTAATTTATAAAAATATTTATTAAACAATAATTTAAAAAGAAAATTACTCACCATCACTAACACTTTTATTTTTGTTTAATTTGTTGTAAATTTGGTTAAAAGTTATACATTTCACTAATATGAATATTTGATTTTTTTAAGTAAACGATCGTTTTAATTAAGCTTATTAATAAATGTTTTTTTTAAAAATCGGTATTTATACTTAATTGTTTATCACTGACATATATAATTTAAATTGAGAATGAATAAAATGATTTAAACAATAATTCCTTTGGGATGTTAATTTAATTCCTTGTCTCCCCTGTTTTCTATGGGTATTTTTTTGCAGTACTAGTGTTTGGCCATGTTTGGTGCTTAACTTACTCATTGACTGGGCTGGAGTGCATGTAAGTCTGTTTTAACACAATTAAGACTATAGTAAATTTAGAAGTGTATTTTGTGAATTGCAATGGTCTTACTCTTTTGTGGGTTTGTTTTCGTATTAGCATGTCCCTCCCAAAGCCACTCCTTAATTTTCCCTTAACCCCACCCAAACATGACCCTTCTACCTGCTCTCAAACAAATGCTATCACTTATTTAATGTCATAAGGTAACCCAATGTTATCCCATGAGAGAGGTAGGTCTCACAGTAGTGAAAAATGAATTTGGGAGTTTTTCACTGCCAGGACATGTAAAACATAAAAGTACTTGTCCAACTTTTTAAATACAACACACCCTGCCCTATGGGCTGTTTAGGGTTCACCCTAGGGATAACATATGTATCAAAAAGGAAGGTTTAGGCCTAGCAAAACATAATTGCTAGGTCTAAATGGCAGTTTAAAACAGCACACACAGGCTGCAATGGCAGGCCTGAGACTGGTTTTACAGGGCTACTTAAGGGGGTGACACAATAGGTGCTGCAGACCCACTATTAGCATTTATGTTACCAGCCATGAGAATATGGTATACCACTTTACTAGGGACTTACAAGTAAATTAAATATGCCAATTTGGTGTAAGTCATGTTTAAAGCAGCGAGTACAAGCACTATAGCACTTTTTAGCTGCTGTAAAGTTTGCAAAGTCCTAAAGGCAACAAAAGTGGGTTCAGAAAACAGGAGGGCTGAAAGCTAAAAGTTCAGAGGTGGCCCTACAGAGAATAAAATTTTTCTCCACCCATAATTCTAATTTGTCTAATAATATCCTCCCAAGCATTTAAACTGACAGTCTAGCAAGAAAACAGGGAAATAACATTTTGGGTCTTATCTGTTTCCCTTTTTGAAGATGGGGATATTTACGGACTGTGACTAAGACGATGGAAAATCCCCACCCACCTACGGCCAATAACACATTAGTAAGAAGCATTGGCATAGCCAATAGGTCTCGCCTTTGGGACCATGTAAGTATTTAGCCATGCAGCACATTATCCTGGGTGCTACAACATCTACTAATACTTCATGTGCCACTGGTGAATGGGGGAGCAGAGCCACCAATCAAGCCAGGCGGGGCTTTTACAGGCCACAAGAGAGTGAAGAAGCTGCGAGGGTGAGGTACTAAACTATAGAAAGGCGTGTATAGAGACAGAGAGAGTGAGACACGAACAGTGAGACAGGGACAGGCATAGACAGATACGGAAGCATAGACAGAGACAGAGCGAGATAAGGGCAGTGAGACAGGCTATACAGATAAGTATACCTGCAATGTAAAGTTTTTATGTAGCGCTTTCTAGAAACCATTATGGATGGCTGGGCGCTTTACGATAGGAGATAAGCAACGAAGAAAACGACGTACGATAGAAAAGCTGAACAAACAGGGTGAAGATAGAGGAATGAAACGGGGGAGGGGCACCACCACCACCCAGTAAGGGCTGCTAAAATGGATAAATACAGTTGGAAATGTAAAAAAAGAAATACCATAGAACCGTAAGCCCTAAGTATAATTCAGCGTTATAGGGGGCGGAGCGATGAGCAGCAACCAAGACTGTAGAGGACTCATTGGGGAATCTACCTCTGCCCTAGCTCCTGGTCACAGTTGTTGATGTTCAAATATGCAGATGTACTGATTCCCATTTTCGCATTGTTATTTGGTTTATCGTGTGTGCAAACGACCTCGTATTTTTTAGATATTATTTGCCTTTGCACTTTGAATTCCCTTGGGCCGAGTTCGTGCTATGTAAAACTGCAGGAAAAAAATACTTAGCACGGGTGCTGTTGCAATGAGTGCCTTTTCAGCTAACAACCGCACTGGGTCTTCTTGTAAGCGAGGAAGGAGCCAGTGAGCGCCTTGAGGTACCAGATATGTTGATTGAGTTTTCAAAATGAGCAACTCTTTCCCTGAGACTCCTTAGAAGGGTCAATTCCCGGAAACATTTTGAGTATAGGAAGCAGTACTCCAGGAGAGCACTTTTGCGCACTCTTACATACATGCCTTTGTGAACTGCCCTGAAAGGTCTTACTATTAAAAGTGTAACGAGGACACAGACCTTTCTATTTGTACTAATTATCCCCTGAATTATTCCCTGAATACTCCCATTTAAAATATTTTGGAGCTAATACACAAAGGCGTGTAAGAGTTTGTAAAAGAGTGCTACGGGAGTTCTATTTTACATACTCCAAAAATACTTTGCCAATGGAGTTTAGGTTTAAAGAAGAAAGCTCTGAGCTTCTTATTCCGTATGAACTTCGAAGCGCTCGAGGTTTCACATTTAATAGTTCCCTGTAGCAGTGCTTTAAATGGACCGGTACTGTCCGGCATGGAGTACCGGCACTTTTTTATTTTGAGAGTGTGAGTACCTGCACTTCTTAAGAAAAGCGAAATACTTTTAATTGAAGAGTACCGGCACTTCTCAGAAACAAGCAAGCAGGTACTCTGTTACAGAGTACATGCACTTCTATTTTTCCATTTTAAGCACTGCCCTGTAGGCTGGTGTGGGTATCGGTGGAGGATGGCCATCGCCAACCAGGAGAGGAGTTTAGGGGGGCGTGAGTCGAGCTGTATGCTACAGTCAAGCAAGACTCCGCTTAGTTATTGTTAAACCAAATGCCAACATATTTCACGGTTCTTGTTTTCTAACACAGACAAGTATCAAACAGCCCTGCGAGGTGCAGTGTGAATGTAAGCCCTTGACCACCACAGCCCCAACTACACACATCACCAGGAATGCCCCAGGAGCACAGGGCATTACCAAAGCAGCAGTTTCCCACCCTGCACTGCCATGAACCCAGCGCTGAGCAGCACTAACAGAACCGGAAGAGTGCACAGACCTACGACTGATCCAGCCCCACACCTCACTACCGCAGAGCTGACCGGTGCTACTTACACATCGCACCAAACAGCACTGCCATAGAGGCCGAGAACCTGCAGCACCACTTAACACTACTGTTGAATACAGGACCTGAAAATGACAGCCCCACTGGCATGCCCAGCTCAACAGCACCCCCACCAGCAAGGAGCACCCGGTCCTCTTCAGCAGCACCCCCGCTGTGCCTGCAGCAGGCAGCAGCACTATCAGCCCCAAGCAGGAAATCAGACCCCCCAGGACATAGGATCACCAGACACTAAGGTGACACAGCACTACTAAACCAAACCAGAGCTAGCAGCAAACAGCACTGCCAAAGCAGCAGCACTGCCATCCACCCCAGAGCTGCCAGCACCAACACCCAGCTTCTGAAGTGCACCACAGTGCCAGGGGCAGCGCGCAGCACTTTCCTAAAGCTACAGAAACGCACAGCATTGGGCCCCATCTGCACAGAGCACTGCCATAGTCGCAGCAGCGCACAGCACTATACCCCAGCAGCTCTCTGCCATACCCCAGCAGCACAGAGCACTACCACAGCCCTAGCAGCACACGGCACTGCTGCACGAGCAGCAACACACAGCACTGCCAGAAACCCAGCAGCGCGTAGCACTACCATAGCCCCAGCAGCACATGGCTGTGCCGCAGCAGCACACAGCAGTACCACACCACCTGCAGCACATGGTTCTGTCGCACTAGCAGCAACACACAGCACCGTAAGAGCCCCCACAGGGCACAGCACTGTCAGAGCTCCCGTGAGGCACTGCAGTGCCATAGCCCCCGCAGCACAGAGCGCCAAGGGGACCCCAGGAGCACACATCCCCATCCATCCACCCGCAGGGAGACAGCCGCTGCCCTTGCCCTGTTTGCTGGAGACAGATTTTGATGAGGGGTTATAAGCAGACTTACCTGTCAGGAGCCGAGTGTTGGAGCCTCGAGAAGAGGACTGCGGTGCGAGGGGGCTGTGGTGTGGGGGTGAGTCTGTGAGCAGGAAGAGTAAGACATCGGAGGAGAAGAGAAAGCGAGGTTCAGGAAGCGGATAAAGAGAACAAGCGCGGCCGTGAACGAAAGTGAAAGCGCAAGGATGTCAAGCCGGCAAGGCGACCGCGAGCAGGCTAATGTAAACATGCACGCACGTGTCCCTAATTACAAACAGATGGCCCCTGCGCGCGCCGCTGCTCGCTCCCGCAAGGTGGATGCCGCCACATGCACGAGTGTGTGGAAAAGAGCTGACCAATTTCTAAAGGTCATCTCCTAGAGCAGCACATGCGCACTGCCTAGGCGAGACCTAAAAACTGCGAGAAGCCTTAGCTGATGCCAGTTTCTTCCTTAAAAGCCCCATGAAGAGCACCATTAGGGGCTGGGAAGAGAAAAAGTCTGCGGTTGACCTCGGCTGATGTTAAATAAGATCGGCAGTGCCAGGCAGTGACATACCAGGAAGGAAGTCTGGAAAGCTGAAAACTGTGGACTGGGATCAGGTGGAATTCTCCGAAAGTGAAGGTGAAGGTAAGAGCACTGCAGCAGGAGAGATGTGGGACGAGCTGAAATTTCGGCTAGCTGCTTAAAGAGTGCATTTAGCTCCTGAGAACTGTATTTTAGAAAACACCTCTGAGGGGTGAAATCGAGTTAAAAAGCATGACTTTGGTGGCAACATCTGCAAGATAAACCCATAGATTGGTTCTGAGGGAGGAGTGAATACCTTTAAAAAGCTGGACACAAAGTTGTTAAGCATCATAGTATGCAAAACCAGCGTAAAACTGCCAGTACTAAATCTGCTATGCAAAGTCAATCTATGCCAGACCCGAAAATGAAACGTAAGGTACAACGAAATGCTCAGCAGAAAATGGAGCTTAAGGCTAAGGAACTTTTGGAATTAGAAAGAAAAGTGGCTGATATACGTTTAACAGAAAATAAGAAAAGGCTGGAGTCAGAAAGTGGCGGCGAGATATCAGAACTGCAGCTTCCAAGTGCTATAATGGACCCTGATACATTAGATAATCGTGATAATCATGACATCAGTGACAGCGAACCAGTGGAAAATATCAACTGAACACGCCCCCAAGCAATATCCTTTATTTGCAAAACAAGCTAAGCCACAGTCTGACCTGCAGGCACACTCAGGAGGACAGAGAGAAATGACTGATCCAGGACATCATCCTTGGGGAGTATATTTCAGCCTCAGGAGATTATACAAGACCTCTTGGTGATGACAGTCACTCAGATAGGAGATAAAAACAAAAATGCATCGGAAAAAAATTATGAAAGTAAGAGTCGGTTCAAGATATGCTAGCCACCATACTCAAAGAGATAAGAGATTTGAAAGCGTCGCAAGCACAAGAAATAACAATACTCCATGCAAGACTTGCTGAAATGGAGGAACAAAGGTCACTGCTGACAGAAAGACTTAAGGAGATAGAAAGCAGGGTTTCAACCTTAGAGGACAAGGTAGTAAATCTGCAAAAAGAGATTATCCATTTAGAGAAGAGTAAAAGTCTAACTGAAAATAAGCTGCAAGATTTAGAAAGATTCTTGTGCCTCTTGGAGGGAAGATTTCATTTTTTACAAACAACGGAAGAGGGTGGGGTGTCCCTCCGCTTTCATGTTGAAATATTTAACTTGCAGCAGGGTTGATTAGTCTTCTCGTAGCCTTGGTTGTATTGTTAGAAATCATAGGTGGAAAAGTAAACAGGCACAGTGGAGCGAACAAACATTGGCAAAACCAATAGATCTGGCTTCTCACATGCAAAAATAAGCAGACAGCATTTGTGCACGCCTGAGTTGCCTTATTAAAGTCAGACCTTTTCGCTTTGCTTGTGTTTGGTTCTTACTCATTACAAGTCAAGAATTCATAGGAGGCGGAATGACACACCAAACAGCCAAATTTTTTTTGTACTTACAAGGTCCCAAAGGCAAGACCTATTGGCTATGCCAATGCTGGTTAGGAATTGTGCCCTGGTTCCATTTTAGGCAGCGCTAGCAGGAGTAATGGGCTGGAGCAAGCTACCCCCTGACGAGAGCCCCAGCACTTATTTTGTTACAAATTAACCACTTGGCGAAGACCTGAGATGTGTTACAAGTGCTCCATAATTATTGGTCTTTAGGAAAGCACTTAAGACATGCAGACAATAGGGAATCAGGATGTCAAGACAGACACATTCAATTGGATGTTATTCCAGTTAGCGCCACGGCGGCATTTTTGGTAACAGTGCGCTATACAAATTGCCATTACATTATATTTTAGGAAGGGAAGTCGTCTCAAACCAAGAAGGGACACAAGAGCAGGAGCATGCATGTGAAACCCTTCTGCACTTCTCCCCTGCCATCGACTCTGCAGTCAGCAACTGTGCTTAAGATACTGTTTGTTTTCGAAACACAAAACATCTGATCCAAATATAGCTTGGCTGATAGGAAGAGGCAGACTGAGAAAGCATCTGGCTCGCCCCTTGGTTTGCCAAATACCCAGAATGAGCTTGGGTAGCTTGCTACAACAGTACATCTTTATTACTAACCAACAGTTCCTGCTCCTCCCCGCCTCGGGTTTTATTACTCACACACGCAGCCTGTCGTCAATCTCTGGGCACACACTTCAAATATGAACAAGCGGCAGTGAAAACGATCGCGAAAGTGAAAGCGATCGCTATTGTAAAACAAACAAGCCCGCGAGTGGTGCGCGCGCGCGCGCGTTCGCCACAGCGAGACATGTGGTTTCAATTATCGCGCCCGTGTCTGGGCACGATAATTGAAACCACATGGCGGCCGTGCGGGTAACTGACACCAATAGGCCATGGGCGGAGCAATGCACCCGCCTTTGGCCAATTGCGTGCTGTCTTTGTTAAAAAGACGCACGCAAAGGCCAATAGCGTGGGGCAAAACGAAAAGCACACGCACGAGCGTGTGCAATTCTTAGGTTAGTTTTAGAAGCCCCTACATGAGGTCTTTCGCCAGAACAGCGCATGCGCGCAGGCTCGACCTAAAAATGTGAAGCTATAAGCCCCAGAATGCAATTATTGATGGCTAAAAACGCACGTTTGGCAAAATAGGTCAAACACAGCAGCAGGGAAGGCAAATGGTGACACGGGCTATTCAGGTGCAAATGAACGAGTCAAGTGAAAATAAATTAGCATTTTTCAGCATTGAAAGTCCCCACGCTCAGCATTACACCACCTCTCCTTGAAAGAGAAAAAAAAACACCGAACTAATTCTTATGATGTGTGGCAGTGACTCATAAACAGCAATGCGAGAATTTAAATATATCACGATAAAATGTCTTAACAGGTCTGTGCACCAGTCATGGTGGGGAAAAAACTGCGTTTTGAAGCCATACTAAAAGAACATGCCAGCGAGTAACCCAATCACCGACAGCACTTGTGTGTTGAGCAAGTGCCTCGCCTGACGAAAACTGACATCAACTATTCTACTAAATTATAACTCACTTAGACCGGGTTTGAATACATGTTCTCACTCAGCTATGACATTCAATGTATTAGTATACTCAGCTTCTAAAATAGCGTCATATAAAAAAAGACATCATTGGTATTTGGGGCAGTAAAACCTCACGAAAACTAAGTCTTAAGGAATAATACTACTAAACAACGTTACAGTTTTTAAAAACAAACACCTTCTAGAGGAATTATCAGTGTGGGCAAATACGCCTCTGATACATACGCATGCTTTGAACACTTGGTAAAAGATGTGAGTAACTGGCTGCATGGGAGTGGGGCAAGTAAAGATTAATGAACGGTTTACCTTGCTTTACAAAGGGGTCTCTCCATACTGCTGGATTACTAACCGCTTAAGTGGCTGTAGCGTTATGTAGGCTTACTACATGAAATGGTTTTACAGCCAGCATCCTTAATTTACATAGTCCGAATCTTACCGTAAAAGTCATACTTGTTGCAAAAACGGTAGCCCGGTATACGCCAAGCCACCAAAAACTGCTCTGTGACCCAGAAAACAAGCGCGCGCGGCAGCAGGGGGAGGGGAGAGAGGAGGCGGCCTGCGCGATTCCCTTGTGGGAGCGAGCAGCAAGGCGCGATAATTGCTACCATATGGCGCCGCTGCTCGCTCCCGCAAGGGAATCGCCAGACGTGCACGCGTTGCCATTGGAAGCAATGCAACGCGTGCACGTTTTTGCCCGCAAAGCTGTGCTGATGGCTAAAGGTCTTTTTCCTATGCAGCGCATGCGCGCTGCGTAGGCGAGACCTAAAAATGGGTGCCCCTAGATCAGTATTATTCTTATAAATATCTACTAGTACACCATCTGGGCCTGGTGCTTTGCCAAGGCAACTTCTGTTCAGAGCGGAACAGACATCGTTCACTTTAAAAGATATGGGATTATCTGCCATGCTTAAATGTACATCACTGTTTACTGATGTATCATTTGCCTCCCGTAGTGGGTCAGAAATAGGGCTAAAGTGCTTTACACAGTCCAACGCCGAGATTAGCGAATCAATAGATGGTGCTGTTATTTCCCTAAAAAAGGAAGCGTTAAATGTTTTCCAGAAAAACAATTTTCATTGGTCTCACTTGCCTTTACTAGATTCTCCCTGGTTTCATTTCTGATTTCATTTTTTTCTAGACTTGAATACATGTTTATTCCTTAATCTACACTTCTGAATAAATACTCCAAATTGGTTATGTAAAAAATGGAAACTGGCACTCTTTAGTTATTTACTATCTTGCAAACGTCCTTTGACAGGAGTGATTGGAGATTCGTATTAAAATCTCCTGCCGCAAATAACATATATATCTTTTCCACTGTTTTTTATAACATTTTCGAAATCCCTCTTAAGAGTTTCAACAGCATCGGCATAATAGTTATCAAATCGATTATTATGCTAATTAGTAACAGCACAGACCCGCCTTCCATTCCCAATGCCAGAATTCGATAATACAGTGAGTCTATATTGGCCCTCAATGTTATCAATGGTAATAGTGTAGAGACCAACATTGCTAAACCACCTTTCACCCTTCCTGGCGAGGATGGAGTTGCAGGGGCATGGTAAGCGATGAAACTATCCAAGTGAAAATTGTTAACTGCCCAGTTTTCTTGAAGGCAGATTACCCGAAGGCCAGACAAAACATTAGCCAATCGATACTGGGGATTTTACTCGCACCCCCTGCCACATTCCAAGAGGCCTGGTTTACATTTCTCTTCTCCATACTTTCTTGTGAAGCTTCTGTGTTGTTAGGGAAAGTTATTTCTGACCTAATGGGTTCACTTTATCAAGCCAGAGACTGATTCAGTTTTTACCTCGAGATGGCAATCTAATTCATCGACTCAAGAGGGAAAAATCGATTGCATCTGTAAATTATATGTCTGTTCCATGCCCCTGGAGCACCCTTCTATTGCATGCATTTGTGAGAGCCTCGGGTATATAGAAATACCATAGAGGTTCTGCTTCAATCCTGCTAAAATGCTGCGCTGAGTGGATTAGTCTCTTAAATATCTGACCCACAAATATGGGATCTCGAAAATTCACCACAATGCAACCGTTCCACAGTAGTATTTTTTTGTCCTCCCGCCCGTGTGACACTCCCCACAATCAATATTTCATCATAAAGACATTAGGTATGACCAACGCTCTTAGAAAACCAGTGTATTGTCTTATTTTTTAATTCATGCCAGTTCTCAGGCTGGTTGAGATGGAGAAGCAGAACATCTTTAAGAACAATGAGCTTAATTTGAGCCAGTGGTTTCCTGTGCTCTGCACCGGCACTTAATTGTCATCACCACACTTATGACACTCTGCCACATGGTGGCGCTGCTCATCTTATTTAGAGATGAGCAGAACAACAGTTGTTTATGAATACAATATAAATCAAAAAATACTAATACCTGCCTCCCCAGCCATTCAATTAGCTTTGGGGACCTGGAATAATCTTAACTGTTGCACTTGCAGGCGAGAGAGATGGTTAGGAAGTCGTTTTGGTACCGCCATTGGCAGCGATGATGGGACAATGGGTGGTGCAAGCTGCAGTGGCAGTCTGGTCAGGGCCCTGGCACTTATTATTTTAAAAATTAAGCACTTTCCATGGGATAGCTTCCGGTGGCAGCTGCAAAGCCTCACTAACCTGCATTAGTTGGAAGGTTAGAGTGGTTGCAGAAATCACAGAAGGGCAGCAGGAGCAGATTTTGGTACGCTTATCGCCCTCCCCAAATGTGAATATAAATTGGGGGTCCTTCACCACAATTCCTTATTTGCCCCCTGCTGCCCCCCTTGATTGAACCCTGGGTTGTACTTTAGAAAACTGGCCCCGCTCTCAGATGCTGGTGGGGGCGGTTTAAAACAATTAGAACAACTGTTATAAATGGTGGGAAAACACTATGGGATCAATTCACAAAGGGCCTCTCCACTCATGGCGGAGGCCCCCCAGTTCGGAGGTCGCGCTGCGAGTGCGTGCCCCCCGCCACAACTGCGGGGCTTCCACAATGAGTGCGAGCCCCCGCCACAGCTGCGGGGCTTCTGCCATGAATGCGAGCCCCGCACCACAAAAGCGGGGCTTCCGCCACGAGTGTGGAGGCTCTTTGTGAATAGGGCCCACACGTTCTATTCAATTAATTAATGTTAGCCCAAAAGATTTTAGTTTGCTCATAACAGTATCCATCATTATCTATAAAAGTTCCTCCATTACAGCCATTCGATTATTCAGGGTGAATAACAGAGGTCCAATATCATCATTATTTCCACTGGACCTCCGAGAGACTCGACATTTGCACTTGTCATGGTCATTTATATCAAGCAGTTGTTTAATTTTTTTGCTGCGTAACATGGGCTGATTCTTTTTTCTTTTTGCTCAGGGGGATAACTGGGAATGGTGAGAGGTCATAATATTACTTAATGAGACTTTAACAACACCTGAATTGTTTGATTGCACTATCGAATTTATGAGAGGCTCAATTTTTTTTCCTGGCTCTATTCAGTCACTGTCCAATTTCTATTTGATGGTAAATTAATTGCCTCATTTACAGCACGCTTAGTAACTTTAAACCTCTTCACAATGCTCTCAATCTCATTGTTTATTAACCCCATTGCGCTGGTTTATTAATTAGTTATCGAAGTAGCAGCCAGTTGTTCCTTACCGCTTAGGCCGGTAGTTGATTTTTCTTCCCCATGTTCTATTTTAAGCCCTAGATACTATATTAAGATCATCAAAATTAAGGTATTAGAGGGATGGTCCAGTCAGGCCCCTCCAGTCTATGAGAGCTCAGATGGGGCTGGAGTAATACTCATTTTGGAATTCTGATGAGTTCTCAGGTGATTTTACCCTGTATAAATGCTATTTCAGCGTTTTTAAGGTTTATGTTTAGCTTTAACTTGTGTCTCACCCCAACACCTAACTAAAAAATCACTGTGACCATTGTTTTTTCCACAGAATTTCAGTTTTCTTTTTTACATTACTTATGTTTTAGCACCTAACCTAACTGTACCAATGCTTTAACCTTAGGTTTTCTCAGTGAATATATAGATATATATTCACTGAAAAAACTAAAGGTTACAGGGATGTTATGGTTAGGCTCAGATTTCACTCGTACACAACCAGTGAAAGTCAGCAGTTATAGTTACCTGAGCTAACTATAACTCACTCCCCCGAAATGCAGTGCTTATGGCCTCACATATAACATCACTCATGACATGGTCAGTGACATCACTGATGGCATCTCAAATGACATCACTGATGACATCATCCAGTGAGTGAAAGTATTTTCTAAGAGTTTATGACTGTTAAACATATATACTAAGTTACCACAAAAGTTAAATTAGTATACTAGGTGTACTACTAATGAGTGATACTACTTCTAACATATATTATGTGAGTGGCTGTGTGACTGTGTGTTTCCATGTGTGAGTGGATGTCTGAGTGACGGTATGGGTGTGTGAATGGCTGTATGGGTCTATAAGTGGGTGTGTGAATAGCTGTGGGGGTGTGTGAGTGGCTGTATTGGTGAGTAAAATAGGAAATAATATGAGTAAGTGGGTGTTTCAGTGGCTGTCTGGGTGAGTGGCTGTGTGAGTGGCTGTATCGGTGGGGGAGTGGGTGTGTGAGTGGCTGTATGGGTGAGTGAGTGTCTGTGTGAATGTCTGTATGAGTGAGTGAGCAGATGTGGGAGCGCTTGTATGGATGATGGAATGGGTATGTAAGTGGTTATGTGAGTGGGTGCATGAGTGTCTGAGTGGGTTTGTGAGTGGGTGTGAGAGTGTCTGAGTGTTTCTGTGAGTGGGTGCATGAGTGTTCGAATGGGTCTATGAGAGCATGTGAGTGTCTGAGTTGGTCTGTGAGTGGGTGTGTGAGTGTCTGAGTGGGTCTATGAGCAGGTGTGAGAGTTCCTGGGTGGGTGTCTAAGTCTCTGTGTGGGTCCGTCAGTAGCTGTGTCAGTGACTGGGCCACAACGGAACCGCACCTACCCCATTATCCAAAAAGAGTCCACAGTTTTGCACAAAATATCTACCCAAGTGGAGAACTTTTTACTGGTTAATTACTAAGTGCTACCTACTTGGGTAAATGTCCAGTATGTATTCTACACTACAGATGCGCAATGGAGCATGAGGAAATGTCACCAGTGACCTTGTGTGCATTTTGGCAATGTGATTGTTCCTCGTGCATCTTTATCCAGAAATTTGTGATAACATGAATCTTCCTACAGAGAAGACGACGAGAGTACAAAGAGGTAAATCTCCACCAAGCAAAGGTCCTTCCTCTTAACTATATGAAGTAAGTGCTTCTTTGTTTGGTGGAGTTGTCCTCATATTCCTCGGCATCAAGAACACGTCACTAAAATCGGCGGGAAACGCGCTGGGGGCCTTTTGGTAAGCTGCCCATCATCCTGGCAGGAAGACCATTGCATACTACTAAAGTGGACGGGGTGAGGCCAAACAGGCGGAGCTTGAGGTGATTTTGCACATTTGTATGCTCAGTCATTTAAATGGAGAACCATGGACTCTGCTCTCACCAGGTAAGGACAAGAAAGAACCCACTCATCACAGTCACTACACATTGCGCTCCAACAGCTCAACGATGCATTCACCTCCACGAATCATTTCAGATCGTCTTTCAATGTGGAATTGCCAAGAAAACACACTTGCTTTGCCTTTGTCAAGCCCAGGAGGTCAGGATCATTTGTCCTTTACAGAAGTGGAGATTCGATTGGAGCACTTGCTATGTTTATATATGTAAGTGTTTTCCGTTGAGGTTTAATTTCTGTAAAAATTAAGCAGGTCCTCGTGTCAGCTCCCCCCGAGACAATTTTCCTGTCCAGCTTGCCTGCAGTACGCTATCCTTTGCTGCCTATCTACCTGCTGCCCTCTGTTTGTGCCTCCTCTACTCATTTTTTGCTCTGTTTTGCCTTTTCGGTTCATTTTTCTGCCCTTTGTTTTAGCCTTCTCTGCTTGTTTTTCTGCCTGTTTTGCCTTTTCTGCTCATCTTTCTGCTCTCTCTTTTGTCGTCTTCTGCTCTGTTTTGCCTTTTCTGCTCGTTTTTCTGCCCTCTGTTTTGCCTTTTCTGTCTTCTGTTTTGCCTTTTTCTGCTTGTTTCTTCCCTCTTCCAGCTGGGACCCGGACAAAATTCAATGGGGGGGGGCAGCGCAGGCCCCCTTCTCGTGCCATTTTCCTCCAGGGCCAGGCCACAACTGCCTGGGTGCCCTGGCCTCACCCAGGGCACCCAGTGTGTTTTGATGGGGAGCCTTAATGCCCCCACAATCCCAGACAGCTCTCTGCCTCCTGCAGGAGCAGGCATTACTCCCTGCATGCTGGAGCAAACTTTCATATGTTTCCCTGCCTGCATGACCAGTAGCAGCTGGTGTCAGGGAAATGTGGTGGGGCAGAGCGGGGGGTTGTCACAAAACAAACAATAAAAAATAAAAAAACATACCTGCTGGTCTTCTGGTTGTGCTATGCTTGCCGCTGTTCTGCTACTCTGGGCACAGGCTGAAGCTCCCAGACTCCCCTACGGCCAATCCAGACGCTGCTCTCATATCCATGAAAGCAGTGTCGGGATTGGGTGAAGTGGGCTTGTTTTGCGCTCCATCAGGAGCTGGGAGCCTGTACCTGCTGGTCTCTCTACCCAGCAACATAGCTGTTGCAAATTAAAATGCACAAATTACACAATTAACGTCTCATGTCAGAATAAAAAACATAGCGGTTGATCTAGAAGCAACTATATAGGTCTTCATCTATATTCAACCTGGTGAGTTTTTTGCTATCCATTTCAATAAGTCTGGCTTCCCGTCTTCTTAATTCCTGTTCTCGGTGGCCCCCCTCCAAAGTTTGGGCACATACACCAAGCCGCTGTAAAGTAGTTTCATTTCATCTCTCCCATGCTCTTGGTCAAAATGATTTGCCACTGAATAAGAGGCGTCCATGTTTTTTATTTCCCTCAAGTGCTGAAATGTTCTCTTAAGTAGAGCAAGAGTGGTAATATTTCTTGGGACAAGAACAAACCAACATGTACACCAGAAAACTTATTTTGCAAGTGATTCTATCCTTATTAGCTATACCTTTCCTACACGCTGTATTATAGGTAGTAGGGTTCAATCCCTGTCTACAAGCCTTGCAACGTGTAAACCCCAAAAAACCCTCTTTCGACTTTAACCATGTTTCTATTCTTTGCACCGCCGTCACATCACTTTTATCTAAATAGCTCCTCATGGATACTGCTCTCCTGTAGCTGTCTCTTAACATGCTTACCTATGACCGGTTCATTTTTCATCATGTGCCAATGCTTATTGAGCGCTGCTCTGATTTGCAAATGTTGTTTGTTTCATGTTGTGATGAACCTATGTTGTGAGGCTTCATTTAAGATTTCCTGCCTGTAGCCCTTGACCTGCTTAACATATAAATTCCTGTTCTCTCATACTCTCTCTCTGTACTACATAGTCTTCTTGCTCTATATAACTCCCCAAAGGGTATGTTCCTGATTAAAGAGCTCAGTTGGAAGCTCTAGGCATGAGTACTCTTCCACTCCCTGGGCTTCCTTATAATGTTGCAGTCAACTTCTGTTCATGCACTCGTACCAGTACATCGAGAACTTCCATCTCCTTGTTACTGATTTTGTGGGGAAACTTCAGGTTCAAATAATTTATATTGATCTCTTTGACAAATTTCTCAGCCGACCTCTGGCTCCCCTTCCAAATGACAAAGAGATAGTCAATAAAACGCACCCACAGGGTAATATGATTATACCATTTTTCCAGTTGAGGACCACCTGCTCCTTCGACCAGCCCATATGCAAATTAGCACAGCTGGGGGCGAAGCAAGTGCACATAACTGTTCCTCTGGTTCGCATGTGAATCTCACTGTTGAAAGTGAATATGTTCTTTGTAAGGCAAAATTCAATCATTTGCAACAGCATTTGACTGTGTTTAATGAATTTAACTGGTCTTATTCTTAGGAAATGCCTGATAGCATTTAAGCCATCCAAATGTCTTATGTTGGTATACAGCGATGTTACATCCAGGGTTATTAGCATCATGTCCAGCTTATGTCAAAGATTCTCCGTAGAAAATCAGATGCATCTTTTCATTTTCAAATGTTGCTCAAAATCTTGTTCAGATTTATGGTATTCGTCCATCGATATTTTCACATAACTTTCATCATTCAAGTGTTTGTAGGCTTCTGAAAGGTACATTTCTTTGGGCCAGAAGATTACAATGCCCCCCTTATCTGAGGACCTTATCACTATGGTATCACTTTTTTGCAATCTATTAATCGTGTTCATATACATACTTGCTCTGTTGCCCTTTCTCAGCTTCTCTTTGGCAACCTTATTTCGTATATCATGATCTCATTATACAAGTGTCTAGTTTGTCATGTGGAGTTTGTGGGACAAACTTTGACTTGATATTAAAATGCGACCCCCCCCCCTCCGTTCACATCTAAGGTGGTTAATACTGCAGCCAGGGTAGTGTCCACATCAGTCTTATCACTCGCATGTTCCTGTTCTAAATGCTATTAAATCTCTCATCAAATGAACATCAGACACCAACAAATTGCTTTCAGTAATATTCACATTGTTTGTCGTACTCCCAAAGTTTCTGGTACTCCTCCCCTTATTCACCTCAAACAGTTTCTTTAATTTGAGTTTTCGAATGTACTTATGCACTCTACTCTATAGAAAAACAAATTGGCGGCTGCCATTTTATATTAATATATATATATATGGGGCATCAGAAGGGCGCCATCCCCCGGGGCTGAGTATATTGAAGAGGAGGGGTGCACACGGCACCCCTCCCTGAGTCGTTTTCAGTTCCTGAGACCCCTTTGCCCGGGCCCAATCTATTTAATATGGGGAGGGGCCCATGTCGCCCCTCCCTGAGCCATTTTCGGCCCCAGGGACCCCATCTCCCGGGGCCCAATGTATCTATTACAGTGGAGGGGCACGTGTCCCCCTCCCTGAGCCGTTTTTAGCCCCGGGGACCCCATTCCATGGGGTCCAATGTTTTAATTAAGGGGAGGGGTCCCCACGCCTAACGAGGCCCCAAGGACCCCATCCCCCAGGACCATATTGAAAAATAATGGGGAGGGGGCTGTGCAGCCCTCCTCCCTGAGCCTTTAAAATGCCCTGGGACCCCATCCCCCAGGGTTGTCACTTCACTGAAATGGGAGAGGGGCTGTTCAGCTCCCTTCCTGAGCCTTTAATGGCACCGGGGACCCGTTCCCCCAGGCCAGCTCACTTACTGTGTCCTGGGGGGCCCACCCCCAGGAAACAGTATTTTCCATGCCCGCACAACCACAGGCATCGAAACATGTGTTTGCTCCTGCCTGGCAGGAGCATTTTCAAATCCCCCCCCCCCCCAAACGAGAGCAAAAACTAATTCTGCTCCCAGCCAATGGGAGCTTCAAAAATGCTCCAGCAGGCTTGTGTTCTGTTTCCCTGCCTGCACTGATGCAGGTACAGAAGCAGAACAATATAGTGCTCCCTCCTGGAGGGAGCACCATAAATAGCTGCTCCCAATGTGCTGTATCAATACCAGCTCTCTCACCATGCGAGGAGCCGGCTGGGGCAAGGGGGCCCTGGGGCTCTCCCCACATGCCCCAATATGTTGGTTGGTGGGTTCCCCTGGTGGGCACCGGGGCACCCACATATAATGAATGGAGGCCCCTAGGCACAAGATGGCTCCTGGAAGGGGAGGCACAAAGCCTCCCCCCACCCCCTTTTAAATCAAAACACACCCTCTGGATGGGTTCTCCGGGGCATAGGAAGGCCCGGGGTGTGAGGCCACCTTGCCCCCCCTTCCCTTTTTAAATAGATAAGACCCTGGCGGATGGGGACCCCAGGGTCTAATGAGGCTCTGGGAGGGGGGCTGCAAGGCCCCTCTCCCCTTTTTTATTGGTTTTGGCCCCAGAGGATGGGGCCTATTAAGGCTCGGGGAGGGGGGCTGCATGCCCCCCTCCTCTTAGATTTTGGCCTCGGGGATAGGGTCCCCGGAGACCAGAAAGTTACAGGGAAGAGGTTGATGGCGCATCCCCTCACCTTTTTCTTAGCTTTGGTCCCGGGTGGATGGGGTCCCTGGGGCCTATTAAGGCTCGGGGAGGGGTTTTCACAGTCTCCTTGCCCTTTTTTATTGTATTTGGCCCCAGAGGATGGGGTCCCCAGGGCTGATTAAGGCTTGGGGAGGGGGGCTACAACCCCCTTCCCTTAGATTTTGGCCCCAGGTAATGGGGTCCCTAGGGTCCAGGAAGAATGGGGGATGGGGACCACACTCTCCCTCCCCTTGTTTAATTCTATTTGACCCTGAGGAACAAGATAGCATGGGCCTTTTAAGACTTGGGAAAGGGGCCAGGCAGCCACCCTCCTCTTTTTATTGGAGTGGCCCCAGGTGGTGGGGTCCCCGGTGCAAATTAATGCTCGGGGAGGGGGGTTGCAAACCCTATGCTGCACACGCCAAAGGTTGTGCGCAGCATGGGGTTGGCAACCTGCTGGGGATTTGCCTACAGGGCCTGGCAGCAGGCCAAGCCATGTGGCCAACCTCCCGCTGCGCATGGCCTTCGCAGAGTGGGGTTGGCTGCCTGTGGGGAGATTGTCACAGGGCCTGGCCAAAGGCCCTGCGCAGCAGGGGTTGGCGTTAGGTATGGTAATAAAATATTACTTTACATTAAGGAATTTTGGGGAAATTCACAGAAAAAAACAAAGGTTGAAGTAACATAGTTAGGTGTGATAAAAAGATCTGTTTTTGTTTGACAAAAATGTAGAAATTCACTGAAAAATCCAAAGGTTATAGTGACATTATAGTTAGGTGAATATGCAAGTGACACATTAACGTTTTGAACTAAAAAAAAAAAAACACAGAAAATCACGTTATTGTTAGCAGAGCTAACGTTAACTTGCAACCCCGCCATGTACTGCTTATGACCCCACATATTACATCACTCCTGACATGTTGTATGACATCATTTATGACATCACTGATGACATCTCAAATGCCTTCACTGATGGCATCATCCAAGCTTAGTTTTTGCACATATTGCTCTACATTAGTATGGCATTGGAGGCCTGAAATGAAGTACAAAATAGCTCAGCAGAATAGGAAGCATCATTAATGCCATCACAGATACTATTCCCTTAGGTGTAGAAAGCATGGGTCATGTGTAGCATTGACCCGATACCATACATTGCAGTAGTCACTCTTTGGAGAGAGTTTACTCTGTGCCACTTTGTATGCAGACAGTGAAACTTTCATGAGAAATTCACTACAGAGTGTTAAAAAGTATCTATTGAGAACAGTGGACACTCTAGGAAACACTTGGCAAAAAAGACACTATAGGGTTAAAATAAGCAACGTCTGAAGGTGCTAAAGATTATACTATCTGCAGACTTCATACTGTGGTGAAAACTTCACAGATAAACCAACTTCTGAAGCAAAACAAGCATATGTACATAGCTTAATATCTGGTGCACACAGTCTTCTATGTTATGTAGAAATTGTCATGCTTAGACAATTCTGTCTAATAACTGATGGCTGCTTACAATACTTGGTATGTTGTGTGTAGAATCTTTGCCTTGTTGCAAACATTTTCTACAGAGCCTAAAAACTTGTGTGGGACATGCTGAACACAAGTTGTCAACTGTTACCTGCACACAGGTCTACTCTTCAATGCAAACACTTATAACATGTTCAATACCTGTACACAGCTATGATGGATTAGGAACACGCGTTTTGTAAGCACTTACACCCATTAGCTGGACAGAGTCTGTACAAAATTAGATGAAGAAGTACTATGGTAGTTATGCGCCACTATGTAACCTATAGATCAAACTAACACTCATTAGATGATGTCATCAGTGATGTCATAAATGATGTCATAGAACATGTCATGAGGGATGTCATATGTGAGATCGTAAGCAGTGCATGGTGGGGGCGTAAGTTATAGTTAGCGCTGCTAACTATAACTGGTGAATTTCTGTGTTTTTTTTAGTTGTTAATGTTCACACTGGCAAATTCACCTAACTATAGTTAACCTTTGTTTTTTTTCCAATGAATTCCTATGGTATTTTTGGTTAAAGGAAAACAGATATTTTTATTACACCTAACTATAATATTACTTTAATCTTTGTTTTTTTCAGAGAATTTCTAGGTTGTTTTTTTCAAGTAAATGAATTATTTTTGTGAGTGTATGTATGGTAGAATGAATTAAAAATATATGTTGTGTTCGCATATTATTTTAGCAAAAGAATGTTTTTTTTTGTATTGTAATAAAACAGGATATGGTTCACAGTTTACTAATTCTTTGTAAAATGTGTATGAGTATTAAATAGACAAATATTCAATAGAAGTTGATTAATTGCTCAGTTTTTGTAACTTTGATATCAAGGCATGTCACCAGCAATCTTTTTTTGCGGTGTCATTACTCTCGTAATGACAGGTGTGCGCAGTAGGGTGTGTAGAGGGACTAGCCTCTCCTTTCAGACCTCTCTCAGATGAGAGGTGTGTGTAGTAGAGTCTGTGGAGGGACAGGCCTCTCCTTTCAGACCTCTCTCTCAGATGACGGGTGTGTGTAGTATGGTGTGGGGAGGGAGTGCCCTCTACTTTCAAACTCTCTCTTAGATGACAGGTGTGCATAGTAGGGTGTGTGGAGGGACTGGCCGCTCTGCTGAGACCTATCTCTGTAAAGATAGGTGTGCGAAGTAGGGTGTGGGGAGGGTCTGGGCTCTCCTTTCAGACCGGTCTCTCAGATGATGGATGCGCATAGTAGGACAGTAGGGGGTGTGGCAGGACTGGCCTCTCTCCTGAGACATCTCTCTGTAATGACGGGTGTGCATAGTAGGGTCTGTGAGGGACTGGCCTCTCCTCTCAGACCTCTCGCTCAGATGACGGGTGTGTGTAGTACGGTGTAGGAAGGGAGTGCTCTCTCCTTTCAAACTCTCTCTCAGATGCCGGGTGTGCATAGTAGGGTGTGTGGAGGGACTGGACTGAAACTTCTCTCTGTAAAGATAGGTGTGCGTAGTAGGGTGTGGGGAGGATTTGGGCTCTCCTTGCAGACCTGTCTCTCAGATGATGGGTGTGCTAAGTAGGACAGGAGGGTGTGTGGAAGGACTGGCCTCTCTGCTGAGACCTTTCTCAGTAATGATGGGTGTGCATAGTAGGGTGTGGAGAGGGACTGTCCTCTCCATTTAGACTTCTCTCTCAGATGACGGGTGTGAATAGTAGGGTGTGGGGAGGGACTGGCCTCTCTGCTGAGACCTCTCTCTGTAATGATGATTGTGCATAGTAGGGTGTGTGGAAGGAGTGGCCTCCTTGCCTCTCCTTTCAGACCTCTCTAAGGTGACGAGTGTGTGAAGTAGGGTATGGGGTGGGACTGTCCTCTCCTTTCAGACCTCTGCCACATATGACGTGTGTTCATAGTAGGGTTTATGGAGGGACTGGCCTCTTCTTTCAGACCTCTCTCTCAGATGATGGGTGTGTATAGTAGGGTGTGGAGAGGGAATTCCCTCTCCTTTCAGACCTCTCTCTCAGATGATGGGTGTGTTTTGTAGGGTGTGGAGAGGGACTTCCCTCTCCTTTCAGACCTCTCTCTCAGATGACGGGTGTGCATAGCAGGGTGTGTGAAGGGACTGACCTCTCTGCTGAGACCTCTGTCTGTAATGATAGGTGTGCGTAGTAAGGTCTGGAGAGGGACTGGGCTCTCCTTTCAGACCTCTATCTCAGATGATGGGTGTGCATAGTATGGAGATTTTACGTTTTAGGACCCCCGCCTTTTCTTTTCTGGCCCCCGCTTGACAGATCACCCCGAAACTTTCCAGGAAGGGGGTGAGGTGGATAAACTGTTTGGGGGAAAGTTTTGTGAAGATTCGTTAAACAGGGTCAAAGTTATTAGCAAACGAAAAAACGTTCCGTCTATGGAAAAGCAGACCTAACTATAACTATCTACTGGCGACCACCAGTAGATAATAATTAAATAAATATATATGTATATTTTTTTTTTATATATATATATATCACAGGAAATAGGAGAAATAGAAGAAAGACAAGGATAACAAGCATTGGAAATGCAATAGGTCTCGCATTTGTTTAAGTTTGAGCTTTTGGCTTTGCTAATGGTATAGTATTTTAGCCATGCAAAATGCTTCACACGCACAGACACGCATGCGTGACCATCGATACATCATCTACTGAACACCTTATGTTTTTTTTTCCAATGTAATTTTCTAACATTCCTTTCTCGTGGACGACTGAAGTACAGTATCTGGATGAACACAGCCTGATGACTGAGTGCAAGGGTTAACCAAGCCTTAACTGATTACAGACTGAACAGAGGCGCCTGCAGACTGAGGCCCAGGAGAAACCTACACCCACAAAAAAATGAAAAATTGATGGACGGCAACACCTTCAACTCCCTTACCTGTCCAAACAGCCACCCCACCAGGGCCCCAAACGCACAGAAACACGAGGAACATGTAAAATATTAAATATATGTCCCGTCAGTTATTTGGGGGGTTTCATATTTTTCACACATCTTGGAGCTTTTATCGGACACACTTTGTCATTAAAAAGGATGGATTGAAGAGTACATGTGCGCAAGCCCTCTTCTATAAACAGGTACTTGATAACTTTTTGAACCGCAAGCCACAGCATTAATCGCAGGACAGGCTGGGGGGAGGGGACATTGCAACAGCGAGGGAGGGCTCTGTAAATACCCCTTCCTACATAATGGCATCTCAGCTCAGCGTTTAGGAAAACAAACTAAACACGCATTTGCTATGCAATCGCAGCACTCGCGCTTTAACTGTAAACATCTTAAGCTAAAGCGCGGGTGCCCTGATTGCTTCAAAAGTAAAGAAATAGAAAACAATTTTTTTTTCTATTTCTTTACTTTTGAAGCAATTAGCGCACCCGCGCTTTAGCTTGAGATGTTTACAGCCAAAGCGCGAGTGCCGCGATTGAAAGCAAAGTAAACAAAGAGAAAAAATGGCGGACACACGTTTTTTTTTCTCTTTATTTACTTTGGTTTTAATCGCAGCACTCGCGCTTTAACTGTAAAGATCTTAAGCTAAAGTGGGTGCCGCGAATGGTTCAAAAGTAAAGAATTTAAAAAAGTTTTTCCATTTCTTTACTTTTTGCGCAATCGTGGCACCGCACTTTAGCTTAAGATCTTTACAGTTAAAGCGCGAGTGCCGCGATTGAAACCAAAATAAATAAAGAGGAAAAAAGGCATGTTTGCCAATGCAACTAACCATAGGAAAGGTGCGTGCACCATTATTCCTGCTGGGGTGCCGTGAGGGATACATTTTGAAACGAGGCTGAAGCTATTGCCGTCCCCATGCTGCAAGGAACCCTCGCTCTGAATGCGCCACGCCATTGTGCGAATGAAAAAAAAAAAAGTGCTCACCCAGTAGTTAGAAGACACTGTGTCACGCCGCGGAGTAAAAGATCCAGTCCGGGTCGGCGGGGCGAAAAGGAGACAGGGCGGTAACAAGGAGGGACTAAAAAGCCTCACTCGCAATGAAAAGCCAGCGTTTACCATAAACAATGACGCAAGCCAATGAAAATATGAGGCGGAGACTACAATCGACTTCTGAATGTTATCGATTACAAGAGGCCTCGCAGAGAGAGCAGCGCATGCGCGCTGCAACGCCAGGCGAGACCTAAAAATGGTCCAAAAAGGATAGCACATAAAAAAGCTCCTGTTTTTTGGTTAAGTATCCCTCTTTAGACAACATGAACTAAGGCCCTTACTATAATTATCAGTTCTACCACTCCTCAAAAGAGCATGTAGAAGACATGAAGTTTGAACAATGTAATAATAGACAAGGAAATAAAATGAAGTTTAATAAGAGTGTAAGAAATATAAAAAGAAAAGATAGCAGAAAGTGAAAAACAGACCGCCAAACTCATATGGGTGTGTTCATGAACTCTCGTGAGCCAAAAGGTTGAAAGTAATAGATATGGTCAAACATAACACCCATACGACAGTAAAGGCTCAAACCCTTAAAAAAATATTGAAGTTCATGGTCTAAAGTCAAATCACATTCTACAGCTTTGAGCTTCATTATCCATTCTGCTTCACTTGATCATAGGCATAACTCCCTGATGCCACCCCTGGGTCAATGCACACATTGTCAATGACATGAAATTTAAAATTACAATGTTGTTTCTTAGCATCACATGTTGGGCAGGTAGAGCAATAAGGTATTTTTCATTGTTCATTTTAACAGCTCTTAAGTGTTTTGAGATTCTCTCTTTCAGGTGTAGAATTGTACTCCCGTAAGTAATATTTAAATAGATTTTAATCGTTTTGTTTGGTAACGTGGACTGTTACATGGTAAATGCTAACTCATGCAGACTTGATTTAGTCGAGAATTACTGTTTTGTTACTGATTGAATTGGGCAGAAAAGGCATAGTACATGCGTGCAAAAATGACTCAGATGTGATTTATTGCCTTTACTGTTACCGATTGGTTGGGGGATTTGGTAGAAGCTAATTTACTGACATGGACTTATGTTTTGGAAACTTTTGATGGGTCGCCGATTTCCTGTTATTTTTGTTTTACATATTTATTTGTTCATTATCTTTCGCTCACACATGGAATGATAATTTACTTTATGTGTTTGGTGAGCACTGGATTTCATTCTTTTGAATAAGTACTTGGTAACTAAATAACCCACATTAGCATGGTCATCACAAAAATTGGTATACGTAGTTTTGGATGAAAGCATGGTACGTTGTTACTTAAGAAGGGTCAACCTTGAAAAGATTTTTTAACTTGTTTGAGAATGATTCTAACCTATCACTCTTGAAAGATCATCTGCTATTTACTTATGGGGGTATATCACCCTTACTTCTGGGTTGGTATTTTCTTTGCACTTGGAAATGGATATAACATGGGTGATATATATGGGCTACTCTTGGACTTTTGACTTTACATTATTGCCTTATCTTTATATATTTTCTATACATTTTAATTTCTCTTAGGAGTCTCTGGGCATTGTGAGTCCTAAATCTAAAAAAGGATGTATTTTTCTCTGATTTGTTTTGTAAGATAAAAGATTTTAACATCTGATTTCTAGCCCTGAGGAAGTCTGGTAAAAGACGAAACACATGTTGCCTACAAGTGGAATAACGGAATAACAGAATAAAGATGAATACCGAGATCAATCAAGATTTGAACTATTTTTTTGTGACGCTCAAGGGTTTTGTTCTCAATTCTGGAAAAAATTCTGTTGTGGGTGTGTCATGGCCACCTCACCTGTATGGGAGCGCCTGATATATTAGAGAAGTCTCAAATAACATACTGTTATACTATTTATGGACATATGCGCCTGCAGACTAGTTGGCTAGCCATCAATCTTTTTTAGCTGTTGAAAAAAAAGTAAGCCACTTCTTTTTTTAACTACCCACAAGCACCATTTTTATATTTTCCTGTTGGACAGATCTCAATGAAGCTTCACATAGCAAAACTATGCTGATTGCTTTATCTTGTTCTAGATGAGAGTCTATTAGTTAGAATGTTCTGCTATGTACAGGCCAGAGCCCTCCAGTGCGCACACACTAAGAGACCATTCTTCAAAGAAAGTCCCATTACCTCGCTGATAGAACAAACTCATGAGGGGAATAGGAGTGCTCTTGAGCACTAGATGGCGAGAGGCCTCAAAGGGCTGGGAGATCTTTATATGGGTGCTGTTGGGGCAGACTTCTTGGAGCGATGTGAAGAATATTCCATCTCTACAAGTCATTTCTTGTTACATGTGGCTGTTTTGCCAGCAGGGCGTACATGGTGGGGATAGGCACAGCTGAGCTGCTGAACACAATTGCTTACAGCACATGTATTCCCCGATTGGCTCAAGTAGGGCAATCACGTTATTGTACCGGGCATTACTAGGGGCTTCTAAGGGCGACCTGGTGGGACTGTGGGACAGGTGGTTCTCAGACCTGGGATCTCCTCTCTCGGATACGGACTGCTGTACTATACTGGCTCGCTGCCCCAGGTTCTCAAAAATGGTAGGTTCAAACTTATATAGTACCACTACATGTAAAGGGTTTATATTGCCTCTAGTAGGATTAATCACATGTTTCGGGTGGCATGGGCCAGCTGTCGTAGGTGCCAGGAAGACGGCGCTCAATTTTATCACATGGTCTCAGTTTCCCAAACTTGCACCCCTACTGGGATTTGGTACTACAGGTCACGGGGGAGGTTATGTGGTGTACATCGGTTAACACACCGAGGGTGTGCCTGATCGGTCAATTTCCACAAACTTAAGCAAACAAGGTGTGTAGTAGATTTATTGATCTGGCTCTACTTCTGGATAGGCGGAATATTGCCATGTGCTAGAAGAGTGCCCCGGGCCCCGACTTATGGAAATTGCATAGAGAGTTACAAAACTGGACTGAATGCGAGGGCGCAGCTTTGAGGAAAGAGAAGAGGGTTGCATAGACAGAGTATAGCACAGGATTGGGGTGCAATTATAGAGGATTTCCCTAATCTAGATCACACTGGGTACTTGGTACGCACACAAGAAACAGATGATGAATGGGGCACAGACCGTATGTCCAGAACAATCGTTTATAGAGGAAGAAGAGGCGACCATCTCCACTTCACATATTTGAGACCATCAATCATATATACTGGATGTAAAGTGACAAACCCCACAAGAGCTATGCTGGGTAAGCAATTGACCTATTGATCTCTTAACTTGACACTCCCTCCCTCCCATCTGTTCTGTTTGTGTTATTATTATCTTACTTTAAGATTGCTTGTATAGAGCACAACACTAAGGCTGTATGAATTGTTTTGAATTAAGTGACATCCTGGATTATACTGTTATGCTATGGTTGTCTAATATCTTGTAAAAGACTGTGAGATATGTTTTATATATTTCTGAAACTAATACAATTGTTTAAAAAACTAAGCTGAATGAGTTAGTTGCCTAAATTCATGAAGATTTTTCAAATGGTGCTAAAACTATTAGCCCTTTTAATAAAGGCCCTTACAACAGGAAGTACAATTTAAACATATATATAGAGTCACTATTATAGACTCCTTAACAAGTATGTTATTCAGCCAAAGTAAATCTATACGGCGAGCGTTATTGAAACAATATTAAATCAGCTTTGTACTCTTTTCAAACGGGTAAGCTTGTTGGTGAACCCTTCCTACTCTCTTCTAACTCCAGCACTGTATGACCACAGTTGGGAAAGAATAGGGAAAATGATTAAATGTATTCATTTAAAATGAAATATATTTATTTTATTGTAAAATATAAATGTGAAATTAATGAAAACAATTATTTTTTCACTAGGACTAATATAATTCAAATGTAAGAGCACATTTCCTCTTCAAAATAAATATTTACTCAATAATAAATAATCTAAATATATTTTATTTAAAAAAATAATGTATGTTTTAATAAGTTGTGTTGATTTTTTAACTAAAAGACTGTTAAAGTATTAACCATGCATAATTTAAAGACATATAGGAATATGCTCTATGACCTGCCTTTCACCCTGGCTTGTGGCAGAAAGCATTGTGACGTCATTAGTCAGCTGTAAAAATGTATCAGAGTGGAGCTTTATTACAATAACTAGACACATAACAAGTCACCTATAATGAGGAAATTAGAGACAAGCTTTTATTTAGGAAATGCAAGCTCTCATTCATTATAAGTAAATATCATCAAGATGTAAAGATAGTGCACAGATGTGAGGACAGAAAGCAAATATTGCTGTGCTGGGTGCCAACTTGCAAATACGTTCCTCGGGAAGATGACAGTGAGCATTTATTTATTTCTTTTATTTAAAGTATTTGTAGGTGCGATCACTCATCCCCTAGGAGATATCACGGTGCTGAAGTTGCTGAGAACTCAAATGTCTGAGGCCGGGTTTTTACAGGAATAGAATAATTCAGTTAGATAAAGATTAATCTGGGAAAAGCCAGGTTTTTACGTTTTTTTCTGAAAATAATGTCGAGAGTTAGAAGGCCCCATTGGGCTGCTGCTAGATGGGAAAAGGAGCGGCCCCCCTGTCCCTACCTTTATGACGCGCTTCGTTTTGGCTAGTGCTAGGTTCTGTGATCTCAAGTTTCGAGTTGGTTTGCAAAATTCTAGTGTGGGATGTAGCATTGCTGGGCCTGATTTATAAAGTGCTTTGTGTGCATGGCAAAGAAGTTTAAATGTTGCTCTTTTGCGCATGGGTAGCCAGTGGAGGCTTTTTAAGCAGTCTGAGGCTGAGCTAAATCTATTTTTGTTGCAGATGAGCCTGGCTGCTGCACTTTTACCTAAAGGCGTGAAAATAGGTAGTCAGCCATGCCAACGTAAAGCACATTCCCGTAGTCCAGTCTACTTGTGACTAGTGCCTGGACTGCGGTTCTACGTAAGGCCACAGGAATCCAGTGGAAATACATCAAGCATTTGCCACACATGGTGTTGACCTGCTCCTGCATGGATAAAGAGTTGTTGATTAAAACCCCTACGTTTTTTGCCACTTTCTTGGGCTCAGGAGCTGAGCCCAAAGCAGTCAGCCACTAAGAGGAGTCCCAAATATATTGAACACCACCAAAGAGCAGTATGTCTGTCTTTTCGGCGTTTAATTTCAGACAGTGTGCTCTCATCCAGCTTGACACCTCCGTAAGAAGCTGGTAAGATTTTCCCTAGTTTCCTGATGTCTTTCCCCTATCGAGATTACCAGTTGGGTGTCATTTGCGTAAGAGCAGATCTCAAATTCCCTTTTCCTGACAATATTCTCAATGGAGGAGATGTACACATTGAAGAGTATTGGGCTTAAGGAGGAGCCCTGAGGTACTCTGCCTTACCATATACGAGGAAGTAAGTAAGTAAGTCCGTTTTTATATAGCGCAGCTACTCACCCTTACGGGTCTCAAGGCGCTGGGGGCCGTAGTGGAAATTAAGTGAGCTATTGCCCAGAGTCACATGGTGCTGAGCTAAGCTGCCGCCGGGGATCGAACCGTGAACCCTGTGCTCCAAAGTCAGCTGCCCTGGCCGCTGCACCACACCTCTCCAGGAAGAGACCTGAAAGCGTCTAACTGCACAGATTGGGTTCTCTTACTTAAAAAGGAGCCAAATATTTGTAGGGTTTTGGAGTAAATTCAAATCTCAAAGTTTTTTATCGGTAGATAATGGGAAACAGTATCAAATGCTGCAGAGAGATCAAGTAGGATCAGGACTGCGGCCTTGCACTGATCCACTTCTAATCTGTTGTCTAGTACGGCAAGGAGGGTGGATTCTGGACTGTTGTTAGCTCTAAATCCCGTCTGAATGAGTCTAGTAGGTTACTGTCTTCAAGAACGGCAATAAGCTGGGCAGTGACTAGTCTTTCCAGAACTTTCGACATGTAGGGGAGCATTGAGATGGGTCAATGGTTAGATAGGATTCAAACATCTATGCCTGATTTTTTTTTGCTAAGGAGAGTATTAATGCTTGCTTCCAGGGGTCACGGTACTCTGCGGTAGACGGGGATAGATTGAAAATTTGAGTCAGAAAAGGGCTTAGTATAGGGGCCAAACGAGCAAAAATAAAATGGGGGCAGGGATCTAGTAGGGATCCAGACTTTACTTCCGTCATCATTTTTTTTTACTTGGTCTACAAAGAAATGTACAAACTTCACTAGTTGTGTGCTGCCTACTGCTGGAGAGTTAAATTCCCATGTAGCACTTCTAATGAAGTACTTGACTGGGTAGTATAGAAGATCCTGACAGACTGCAGGCTGCACAGTTTCCTACCTCCAATCATTTGGCACCAGGCAGAAGTCATCCTCCTTTTTTTCGCCAATGTGGCAAACCAGAGCAAAACATGATCCTCGAATATGGAAACTCACACATTCAGACCCTTGATGGTACAACGTTCTCCTTGGATACCGCTTAGTTCTGGCAAACTGCGTTTCCCCACCTTTAAGGCACAGGCAGTACATAGGAGTTGGAAGTAGGGATGCAGGGGAGGGGCTGCAGCATCCACAGAAATAACCATGCTTGAGTTTGTCTTTTTCTTGGCACGTTTGCTGTGGGTTCAAAGAAAATGTCTAATGTCAGGCTATGTTTTCTGACAAATAGCTGCTTATTTGTTCACCTTGGAGATTGGTATTTACTTTTCATTCTCTGACTACAATGAGAGATAATTTTGTAAAGTGAACTATGTGACAGTCTTGCTGGCGTATAGGGAGTGTGAAAGGAGAGACTGTAGAATGTCAATTTTTTTCAAACATCACAAAATCTAAATACCTGTAAGTGGACTGTACAAATATTTCAAAATTTGTCAGTAGTAAGGAAATCACGAATGAAGGACTTTTTTTTATAAAAGAAACAAACATTTTTAGTTGGATCAAAACAAATCAAGACTCTTTATTTCATGATGTGCAAATGGCAATTATTCACTGAAACCCGATTCCCACACTTTATTTGTGCTCTATATAGGTTTATCAGTAAAACTGCATGTCTGTGCAAATTTAGTGGCCACTTAAATGAGAAAGGTATTGTCTGTAAATGACCGTGATTTATCACACCCAGCTTTAGTAATATATTTGCGACAGTGTGCTCCAAAATGCAGACCATCGGCCTCACTCACAATATTTTGATGCAAGCCAGAGCAGCAAGTCTTCCTGCTGCGCTGCTCTGCATCAAAAGAAAAGGGCAGGAATGCACCGTATCTACAAGATATGGCACATTCTTGTCCTTTTCCCCCGTGCTTGTGCACAATGGGCTGCCATGTGCCAACGCAGGCACCCTTGGGTCATGGTACAAGGGTGTCTGCATTGTAGGAGTGATTGTTTTTGTGCAAGGACACCTTCCTGCACAAAAACAAACACAAGAGATGCTTTCCTCTTTCTATGTGTGCTGCAGAATGCAGCACACATAGAAAAAGGAAAAATGAGGAGAAATTAAGGTATTTTTCCTCATTGCACGTCCCTTACGCCTTCCCTGAGGAGGTGTAGGAATCTGACGCATTCCCAGGTTTTCAAAACCTTGTAAATCTGGGAATGCGTCAGGTTCCATCGATGTTGCGTGGGAACACCCACAGCAACACCCATGGAACGCCCCTTTCACGCAGAGTAATGAATGAAGGGGGCCATATTTACAAGGCCATGAAAAGTCACGCAGGGTGGCTTTACGTGGCCTTGTAAATATGGACAGGCACACTGCACCGACAGTGCATCAAAAAAAGTGACACCGGAGGCGCAATGGGCTTGTAAATAAGCCCCCAGCTGTCTACCTACATACCTCGCCCTTACCACTTTCCTGCTGAATGGACTTAGATCATTTACTGCAGTCGTTCTTTGTGTGAAGCTTGGATTTTTTTACAAACTCTTTGATTTGGGTGATGTAACATTGATGGCAGCAGCCCCATTCTGAAAATTCTTCCAGCACCACTGGGGCAGTATCCTTTTGGGGTTCTCGCACCTCCAATATACTTCCTGACATTGCTTCATCTAATCTTTCTCTGGCGCGATTCTTTTTCATGACAATATAGCACCACTCGTAGCTCTCACTGCACCGGGAACAAGAAGCTGCCTATTTTACATTTCCCAAATCATCTTGGCGACCACAGTCACTTGTTATGCTCGTTTCCCAATCCATCATGCCAACATTACTTCCCGTTTGTCACTTCCTGCTTCTTCCCGCCAACCACTTCCTGTTTCGCCATTTATAAGATGCTGGAAGCTTCAGTACCATGTGTTGGCAGTTCTCTGTTAACTTTTTGTCAGCGTGATCTTCTCTCCTTGCTTACTGATTTTTGTACCTGTTTTTCCTCAGTGGTTCCTTGAGGGTTTTTCCTCTAACAAGAAACGCTTGTTTGAGACACTTTTTGCTTCAAACTGGCAATCATTGCTATTAAGTGGCACAGTGGTTACAGAAAGGAGTCTCCCTTAGCCGTGGCAATAGCACTTCCACATACATTAGTGAGCTGTTTCACCAAAAATATTGGCAGAGTAATGTCAACCGTAAAGGTGTTAAGTTTGCAGTAATTTTAATACTTAGGGGGCAGAGAGCTCCACAAAAATGTGGGTAGATACAATATTATTATTTTGTTTATCGCTCCTTGCACGCATGCTAGCAGTGAGAGTTTGCCTGACTGGTGTTGTGTGGTTTGATGTGATGTGTAAAAAAATGAAGAGTTTGGAGATCGTTGTTTCTGCCTTGAGCATGGAAGAAGCAATTATATATAGTACTTCAGACAACAGTTGGCATTCTTAAGCTAATTACTGTATGAGAAAACCGCCACAATTCATAGTTTGCCCCGGTTTCTCATACATTGATTTTCCACAAAACGCGCCCTCATAAATGTTTGCAGTTTTCTAGCAGAGTCAATATAGACACAATGCAGGCGACCCAAAAGAAAAATTTGATTTGTGAAGCCACACAAGGCCACTTTGCGTGGCCCTGCGTGGCTTCATAAATCTCAAGTAATGTAAAGCAGCGCAAACCACTGCGTTGCCTTGCTCTGCAACATGGAGACGTTTCCCTGGGCGTTCCCAGGCAACATCCATGGATTTTGACGCATTCCCTGATTTACAAGAACTTGTAAACCTGGGAATGCGCCAAAAAGCTACGCCTCCCAAGGAGAGGCGTAACGAGGAGATTTGAGTTGAGGCCTCTCAGGATTGTTTTTGGCAGGAAGGCGCCCCTTCCTGCACAAAAACAATCTAGCATGCAATGCATGCTTTGGCACTAGGCAGCCCATTGTGCGCCAGCGCATGGGAATGGACAGGAATGCCCTGTATTGTCTTAAATACAGCACATTTCCTGCCCTTTCCCAGTGACACATCGTAGCAATGTGCCACTTTTTCATAAATATGGCCCCGAGTCCCTGCACTTCTCTGCAGAGGTGCAATACTTTAAACGGAGATGTACCAGCATTTCTCAGCAGTAAACAGGTACTCTGGGATATGAGGACAAGAAAACACCTGGAGCCCTGGCTAGGCTAGAAAGAATGAGAAGATAGCCGATAAAGGACATTTATAGTGAGAGACACTGAACTCGACTTTCAGCAGGACTAGAATAATGAAGCTGTCGTCAGCTTCGTTGGGAAGTCTACCATTAGCAGACAGATACCCAAATGCACAAATGTCTTTAGGGAACCCTCACAATGTACAATTTTGCATGAATCGAACTTCTGCAATCATGATTTACGCTAGTGCAGATATTTCATTAAATAGCCACATGTCTCTTCTTTTGAAGGCCTACTATGGCTGCACTATCATTGTGTCCGAGACAAAAGAACTGTGAAAGCTAGACTAATAGTGGTATATGTAGTTTCAAAGAGTGAAAGAGCTGTAAGGTTGCACAGGGTCCTAATGTCCTAATGCAAGCAAGGAAAATTGGTTCCCCAACCCCCTAGCTGGGCAGTAAAATAAATCCATAAAAGGTTTGCAGTGGGCCTCACACACTCCGGGGCCCCGGTGCCACTGCATCTGCTGAACCAATGATAGCTAAGCGGCAGCCCTTGTTCCACAGACATGAAGGCTAGCCTGGCCGATGGCACTTTGATTACCTTAAGAGAGTGAATCTTCCCAAAGAGACACTTTCACCAGGTGTATGTCTAATGTGACCCCGGGTCAAGGGCAGAAAGCTTAAAGTTGTTTTCCTGTGCACTGTCCTTATAGGTGGCATCCCTACCAATGCCAATTTGCCAGGATACGCAACCAGGGTCTTCGGGGGAGCGGGGGTGGGAGGTGTGACTCAACCTTTCATAGAGCCTCAATTCAGCCAAATGACAATAAATGTCTGTGAATTTTGAGAGACTCGGAGGCCCTTCATAATATTCTGCAGGGGGCCCCATCGCTTTGCGTTAGGTCACAATGTACAACAAAATAGAGTATCGACTCTCTCAACCAAATAGTAAGGGGCAGATTTACAAGAAAGTGTCACATCTGTAGAGATGCGTCACTTTACCTGCGCCACCCTGAGAAACCCTTGCGCCACCATGGATGCGCCGTATTTACAATACGGCGCACCATGGCGCAAGGATTGACAGATGCGTCAGAAATTCTGACGCATCTGTTGGCGCAAAAGTTACGTATTGCTGGAGTCGTGTTGCAAGCACGACGCAACTCCAGCAATACATGGGGAAGCCTATCCTCATTGTGCTGCGTCACTCCTTACGCCTGCTCCAAGCAGGAGTAAGGTTTTGACGCAGTGGCGTCCTAGAAGTGGCGCAGTGAAATCTTGTAGATGTCACTGCGTCACTTGTACGAGGCTTTTTTGCGTGGGAACGCCCACCCTGCATACATTATACCTGACGCAGGTATAATGTGACGAAGGGCTTTACAACGTGACGCATCTCCTTAGATGCGTCACGTTGTAAATAGGCCGCATTTTTACACCGCCGCGTCACAAAAAGTGACGCAAGGGGCTTGTAAATCTGCCCCTAAGTGTTCTGGGCCCTCAGCAAGAGATTGGAAAGCGCCATAGTAATGCTACAGTACAATACAAAGTTTATGTGTAAGAATAGAATGTACCCGAGAGCTGTAATGTTGATGCTAATGAAACACATGGTAAATAACATTCCAGTCGAGAATGTTCAATATACATGGCCATTTACACGCTTCACATCCCACTGTAAACATGTTTCCAGAATTAGTATCGCTACAAAAGGCGGTAGAAAAGCCATGTATGCCATGGTGGATGCTTCTGCTACTGCTTCGCTACGTGGATCAATCAGAAAGCATTTGGAGTTTCTAAAAGAGAGGGGTGGAAGTTCTGCTTTCTTAACACGTGGTGGTGCTAGAGGACATTTAATTATCGACTTTAGCCAACATTTTACTGAATGCCGTACCAGTCACTAACTGGGACATTTTTCGGTGCAGATGTTGTGTTGATCTATTTTGTGTTCCTCTTAACATGTCAGTGGACATCTGCATTACGGTGCAGTCTATAATTGGAAACCAATTGCGTTACTCGCAGTATAATGATCACACACAAAACGTGGTAAAATTAGTGTGCGTCACACGTTTTCTTTTTGTTTTTCGTTCACTTTCCTTTTGATTAAATAAATAGCGATATTTACGCAGATTGGCGGGTCGTAGCATGAGTATATGGGGCATATTCACAAGCCCCTAACTCGTTGTGGTGGCGATAGGGGCCTCGCCCTATTCACAAAGCAGCGTTAAGCCACTTAACGTGGCTTAACGCTGCCTTGTGAATAGGCCCCCTTTCACGCTGTGATTAGCGTGAAAGGGGCGTGCAGTGGGTGTTGCAGTGTGCGTTCCACCGCAACACATATTGATATTTACACTGCCCCCTATTCACAAGGGCAGCGTAAATAGGAGCTAACGCCAAACTAAAGACCAGGAAAACCCTGGTCTTAAGTTGGCGATACGAGGAGAAATGCTTTATTTCTCCTCGTTTTTGCTTTTTCCATGTGTGCTGCCTTGTGCAGCACACATGGAAAATGCAAAATGCCATGGTTTGTTTATGTACAGGAACAAACCTTTTTTAGAAAATGCCGATTTGTAACTTACATGTGTGCTGCATGTAAGTTACAAACTGGCATTTTAGGTTTGTTTATGTGCAGGAAGGGACACCTTCCTGTACATAAACAAACCTCCCTGCTTGCAGACACCCTTGCACTCTGGTGCAAGGGTGCCTGCGTTGGCGCTAAGTTGTGAAACTTAGCGCCATTGCAGGGGGAAAAGCAAGGCTGCACCATGTCCTTGTGAATATGGTGCAGCCTTGCTTTTCCGAAGTGGCGGAGAGAGGCGTTAAGGAGGCGTGAAGCCAAGAGGGCCTCTCTCCGCCACTTCCTTGTGAATATCCCCCTATGTTTTTAAAACACAAAAATGGCGGTGGTTGACTTTAAACGATCGCAAGCTCGCGCTATATATCGAGTCAAAATTACAGATTTCGGAAAACGAAGAGCGAACTAAAAAGTTATCAACAATGTTAATATTAAGAAAGTGATTTTACTTAAAAGTATGCTAAAAGTGGGATTGGAGTTCGGAGGGTAACAGGGCGCCCCCACCTGAGGAGGAGGAGGGGGAGGGGCATTAGGTTGATGAAAGGGAGAGCGGGAGGGAGGCAGCCAGGATGTTGCCACTGGAAGAAAGCGCTATGTTCACCTGGGGGTGAGAGTATTGTTGGAATGGGAAGACCCGTTTTGTGGTCGTCAGAAATTGAGGTCGGAATAATGTGTTTGGGCAATCTACATTTTATAAACTATTTTACTTAAAAATATCTTGTTATGAAGTATTTATGCAGACCGTTTACGTCATTTCTGCGCGCTGTAGATGACAGGTGTTCCTTTATCGACCTGAAAGGCTGAGTTTGCCCTTCTGAAGTACCTCCTTGCAGACCGCACAGTACGCACACACATCTCAACACCAGACTCTTAACTCACTGAGCGGTCTTGGAATAATTCATACGCGTTTTACAACCTTTTGTGACTGTCAGTTTTTAACGCAGTGTTGTGGGAAATCCGTTTTCGAGCAATTTAGATGTAATCAGAGCAGATGTTATTAACTTCATGTAATTGCAACAATGTTTTTGTGCTTGCTACTTTAACTTCAATGTATAAAAAAAGGATAACAAATACAGTTCTGAAAAATACTAAAGTAGGAAATGAATTATGTTTTTAACAACAGTGCATAACTTAATGGCCATTTACGAATGTCTTTTTTTCATATAGACGCATCAGGAACTTTTCTCCCCATCAGATAGTTCATGTTTACCTAACCGTTCAATAAGCAGTTTGTTTGCTTCATAGATCTTACTTGCAAAATTCCGTTTCAAAAAACCCTTGGGGGCTATCCACACAGGCATTTCGGAGTACCTTAAGTAGTAATCATGTAGTACTTTTGTACGTGCTATTACACGCCTTTGTGACTTACCCACACAACATATACAATGGGAGCATTCAGGGATCAGTCATACACAATTAATACGAATAGAAAGGACTGTGCCCTCTTTGCACTTTTACTAATACAGAGTTCGTCGTTTCGGGGCCGACTCACAAAGGTATGTAAGAGTACGTAAAAGATTACTCCTGTAGTACAATTTTAAATGCCTCTGAAATGCATCAATGACAAATGCTGAACTGGAAAGAGAGTGGGCGAGGGAGCTGGGCATTAAAACAGAGAGTTCAAATGTCCATCTCTTGATTCTGTCACTAGAACATGGACATTTGTCTTCCAAGACCACAGCAATAGATCACAGCACCTGACGGGTACAGGAGGCACAATCAGGGAGGAGTTGCAGTGGACCATGACGTCATGCTCACAAGACACTAGTAGATTTACCTGGCTCAGAAATCATTAAGAAATAAATACAACATTACATCTTGATGTATGGTCTTTACAAAATGACAAATACATGTATATAAAAAAGAAATACATTACACCCATGACTACATTTACGTCTTACTGATAAATAAAATACATTGTGCAGAAAAAAACCAGAATCGATTATAAAAGTGATGCCCCTACCATGAATGACATCAAATGACATAAGTGGACGCATGCAGAATCTTTTCAGCAGAGAAGGGGGCACACAGCAGTGCAATGTAGGCCTCTGCAGGCGTCCCTTACCTCGCTCAGGGAACCCCCAGCTCGCCCAACTACTTTTTATATTTGTCAAGCAATACTGAAAGCTTGGCTGTTGTTTTACTGACAAAATATTCTTATCATTTTCTTACGTATCTTACACAGATGTTCCCATTTTGCTTGAAAATCGAGTTATATCTTTTATTTTGGACTTCCTTCTACTTCAGAAAAATTATGAATCATAGTTTTTTATGTGAATGTTGCTCATTCCGTATATTCTTTTCAACTCATTTTTTTATCAGTTCACAAGGAGTATAGTTTTCCCATGATGATATCCAATGATTTCCAAAACCTTACATTCATTCTTTAAAGATAGATATTCTCTTCTTATGTTTTCAAAGCACGGATCCTACTATTCCAAATAAAATTACACATCTAATTTCTTACTACTAAGGCATAGCAGCAAAAGACATATTGTAAAGTAGTAGTAGTATTTTTAAATCACTTCTTACACTATTCTGAGGTGCAGAAACGCATAACCAGATGGGTAGCGCTATACACCGTATGGGGAGCGCTCAGTGGTGTAACACAAGATGATGGCCCACCCTGCATAATGTGCTGAGGGGCCCCTGAATCTCGCATATCTCACAGATCTTCATTGGCCTTGGGCAGAATGGGGGCACCTGGAAGGATTGACCCCCATCCCCCAAACCCCTGTGCTGCAGGGGCCTGCGTTACGCCCCTGGGAGCTCTTGGTTGGAGGGGTGTTGTATCTGCTGTGAGCCTACAGCAAAAGCTTTTTGTTGTTGTGCATGAGTTACCAGAGTGGTGCTTTTATCTTGTCTTTTCGGGCAAAGAACACGAAGGAGCTATTTTTTTTACTCAGATATGGATAGGAAGGATGAACAAACAAGTAAGGAACCTGCTCCTGTCTGGCAAGTGGCTACTGTAAGAATGTACGTAAGGGCGACACAATCTTGCATCTGTATACAGGAGAATCCATACAAACCAGAAGATATACTTATTTATGCACATACATTCCATATTTCAGTAAGTGCCACTGCAGGAAATACTAAAAAAAAAAAAAAAAACACTAGTTGCGCGGATAAGGTCAAATGAACATAAGTTGATGATAAAAAATAAAGTAACCAATGACACAATATTTAATGGAAAACAAAAGTACTGTAGATTAAATTCAATTCCAGATGGTATACAATGTTGCTCAACTAAGCAGAGGAGGAAAAGAAAGATAGTCTACACCAGAAATGCAGTGCCTGCAAATGATACAGACTTTGACCCCGTGGGGAACAATGAATGATTTGAGCTCACATGCTTCCTGTAAAGGAGTGGAGAGAGTGGCCAATATACACTTCACTTTGAAGAATTTTGATTTGATTTACATGGACGAATACTGTGTGTATGTCATAGTGTTAGACATGAATTAATATTCAAGAGAGTAACTGGAAATTACTTTACAAATCCTTGAAAACAGTTGAGTTAAATTTCATGTGTGAGTTTGCATTCCATGAATGCCACCCTTGTTAGTGGAAATCTTCACTGAACTTCTAACTAAGGAGGAAATGGTGGCATGGTGCACTGCAATAGTCGGGCAACAAGTGGTAATATCGCAATAGGCCTAAAGATATAAGAACTTTGCAGATAGATGTAGCTCCGAGATTACCTCTCAAAACGAAAATAGCTGTGCGAATGCATACACTATTGATTGAGTTGAGAAACACAACTTTGCAGCGGTTGTACGACATTGCAACGCAAGCTTTCACCTCGCATGCCTTTACCATGCATTTTTAACAACACATGCCTTTACCACGCATATGCCTTTACCATGCAGGTAAGAATAATCTAAGTGAAATATATATTTACACACACATATATAATTTTAAATGTTTTTTTCCAGGGGTAGACCCCCACACGACCCCACTTTTTAAAAATAAATAATTAATGTAATTTTTTAATTGCTGGAAACCCCTTAAACCCTCCTTTATAAATTACCCTTACCACCCTATGCTCTTACCAACCCGTACGTCCTACAAAATACCCTTACCATCTTATACCCCTACCCACCCCTAAACTGTAAAAATACCCTTACCATCCCATGCCCCTACCACCCCTAAACCCTAAAAATTCCCATACCACCTATGCCCTTACCCACCCCTAAACCTTAAATACCCTTAGCATCATAAGCCCCTGCCCACTTCTAAACCTTAAAAATATCCTTACCACCCTATGGCCCTACTCACCTCGAAAACCTAAAAATACCCTTACCATCCTATGCCCCTACCCACCCCTTTACCCTAAAAATACCCTTACCGCCCTATGCCCCAACCTACCACTAAACCCTAAAAATACCCTTAACACCCTATGCCCCTACCCACCCCAAAACCCCAAAAAACCCTCACCACCCTATACCCCAACCCACCCCATAACCCTAAAAACACCCTTGCAACCCAATACGCTTACCAACCTCAAACCCTAATAATAGCCTTATCACCCAATACCCTTACCCAACCATAACCCTTAAAATACCCACAACCCAATATCCTTATCCACCCCTAAACCATAAAAATACCCTTAGCACCATATACCCCTACATATATATATATACATACACTTACACACATACATATACTTATCTTAACTATACTTACCATGTGTGGTAAAGGTATGCGTTGTAAAAGCACCCAAAATTGCATGCGTGGTAAATGCATGCATTGTAAATGCTGTGTGGTAAAGACATTGTAAAGGATGTTTCCCCTTTCCAGCTGCAGAAATTGATCTTAGGTGACACAACCTGTTGAGATGACTCAGATGTTTACAGATCACAGACGTAGCTGCAAGACTAGCAGCAGCAAAGTACGGTTAATTTATAAAGCAGAGTTGGAGAAACTTGCTATTTTGCGTACTAAAATAAATTACATCTATGTTACTGGGCACTTATAGAGCGCACGGCTACTCCCTGGAGTGTCCCGGCCCTGAAACAACAATTGATTCTGTTGCAACAATTGATTTGGCCATTTTGTGGTATTGTAATTCAAATGGTTACATTGAGAAAGCTGGTAAAAAAAACTCCCCAGTAAGGAGTACTTGGAGAGAAATACCCATATTAGTACACAACCCCAATTTAAGAGGCATACCATTCTTTTCAAAGGTAGTTGGGCATGAAAGGTCAAGTAACTGAGGGACATTCCGTAAAGTCCTTCAGACCCTACCAGGGAGAAATGACCTTGAGTGAAGTACATTTTCACTTAACATCTAGATCTGAAATGGAAGCCAGTAAGGAGCAAGTGTTAACAAGCATTGGCAAAACCAATGGGTCTGGCCTTTCACAAAGCTACAGTAACTCAAGTAATAACCAGATGTCCTCTTCGAGTGAGAAAAAACAATGCAAAGTCTTTAACAAGACTGCCACCCTTCACAACTTTACTAGTGAAAATCAGAAGCTACTGCTTAATAAGTCTGTCACAAAGCTGCAACAACCCGTGTGCCTCTTGAGTAAGATGCAACTGCTTCAAATGTCCTTCACAAAGTTGAGGGAGTGTGGCTTCAATATATCAATGTACATATCAAATTTTGCTATTGTAATAAATTGTGCTTGATTTCAATAGGATAAGTAAATATGTCAGTGCTGATATATGCTTATGAACCAATATAGCAACTTTCAATAAATATCTTGATTATTATGGAACGCTTGTAAATACATCCTAGTATATGTATAGCTACTGGCAATCCCTGGTTAAGCCAAGCGCCTTTTACCCTATTCTTGAGAAACTGTTTTTTTGAGGGGCACTATATTATGTCCCATTAAAATGCCCAGGTTTGAATTTTTGAATTCATTCATTCATTCTCTCTCTCTCTCTCTCTTACAAGAAGCTATAGTTCCACTAGTGGTCACTAGGTGTCCCTCACAGGTCAAATGCAAAAGTGTTCAAATTTGTACACAAAGCTGCAGTCCCATTAGTTGTTACAAGGTATCCCTCACAAGTCAAACGCAAAAGCTTTGACATTCTTACACAAAGCTGTAGTTCCAGTATTTGTTACTAGGAGTCCCTCACAACTCAAATGCAAAAGCATTGAAATTCTTTCATTAAGCTGCAGTTCCAATCGCCATTACTAGGTGTCCTTCAAAAAACAAATGCAAAAGCACTGACATTCTTACTTGAAGCTGCAGTACTACTAGTCGTTACTAGGTGTCCCTCAAGTCAAATGCATTGATATTCTTTTGTGAAGGAAGGCGCAGTTCCACAAATCTTTACTAGGTGTCCCTCACAAGTCAAATGCAAAAGCATTGACATTCTTACATCAAGCCACAGTTGCACTAATTGTGACTAGGTGTCCCTCAAACATGGAATGCAAAAGCTGCAGTTCCAGTCGCTTTCTAGTCCAATGGAAAAGTCTTGAAATTCTTACATGAGGCTGCAGTTCCATTAGTTGTTACTAGGTGTCCCTCAAAGTCAGCCGCAAAAGCACGGAAATATTTTCATGAGGCTACAGTTCTACTTGTTTTTAATAGAGGTGCAGCTCAAGTCAGAAGTAACTGCTTCAAATGACCTGCACCAAGCTGAGGGTGTGTGGCTTTAGTATATAAATTTGCATACACACTTTTGCTATTTTAATAATGTGGTTGTTTTCCACAGGATTATTTGCCAAAGCTGGTTCACAACTATGAGTCAAAATGACAGATTTCAATACATTTCTTATTTTTTTCTTCCTTTAAAGTTTGAGACCACACCCTACTATTTATAGGAACTTTTATTCATTGGTTAGGACATTTAGATAGCTTATTTTGGCTGTTTGTTTCTTTTCAGCATACTGACCGTGCTGGTACAAAACTCCAATAGGAGAAATGTGTAGTGCCACAAGTAGTTACTAGATAGCTCTCTCAAATGGTTGAAATGTCAATCACAAACCTTTGGGGACGGAGGACCGGGGGTTGGCTTCAACCTACAAATCTGCATATACACTCTAGCTACTCAAATGACTTGTGCTTATTTTCAGTGGGATAACTAAATAAACCAAAGCTGGTTTATCATGAGGAATGAATATTGTAATTTACAATAAATGTCTTGAGTGTTCTGAAAATAGTCACTGTAACCCCAGTATACATACAGACTATCATTCATTGGGAAGTGCAAGTGTCTAACAATTTCTTGTTTTTCGGGAACTGTTTTTTAGGTGTATGTGTACATGTGCAAAATGCAGTCACTCAAAGTTAAAGCATCCAATGGCTGGAGTGGGCTGGCCTGTAGATCTATACCTTCTGCTGGGGTGGGAGGGAGTATAATTTGAGTGACATGTCAACAGACCAATGGTGAGAGTTTTAATCAGGAGTCCCTATAAATGTATGTATTTTTTGTAAGATGTTTTTTGGAAAACATGAGGCTGGCAAGACAAAAAAACAGGCTTACTAGCAGGGCATGAAGCAGCAATTAGCACATGTTGGAGAGTGAGTGCTCCTTAAGAACGAGTGTTTTCACTGAGGGTTGATAACACAGCTGCCATGATTTCACCTGGCAAGTGAACTTTTAGTGAACACACCTTTGGCAAGGACACACCTAGCAGGTACATTGCTAATGCAAGAGGTCCTGAAACTCTATCAGCTGGACGGGACGTTAGGTCAGACCTACTGTGGCCTTATTTTATGGGTTGTTTTGAATAAGGTCCATAGCAGTGGGCCTTCCCAAAAGAAGTATCTCATTACCTCTAATATAATGGGAACCCTTTAAAGTTCTCAGGTAAAATTAGATATATTTTACATTTCTCTTTTTTTATAAATTGGTTTTATTAGTTCATTCGGAGAATACAATTATTCTATTTGGCATACCTTATCTAAACAATGATAATTCAACCAAAAAAACATAAATAAAATAAAACAGTTCCTATTATATAATTTACAAGGCATTAGATGAAAATGCCTACACAAGATATTCATAGTCAGCATTACGTCCTATGCTGCAGCGCACCTATGACCCGGGTCCGCCGCTGGGAATCTCCCCTAATCCCTAATCAATCGCTCAGACGGCAGAGATCTCTAATGCCCTCATGAGTACTAGCGCCAACCTGGCGAGCCACCATAATGACATGTAGGAGATATACATTTGCGTGCCCTGTAATGCTACATTTATCCTCTTTGTTCTTTTTTGATGGCAGTTCCTTTATTACATTACTGGTTTTGAAGTTTGATTATCAAATGTTTTATTGGCCCACTCCTCTTTCCCTGCACAACCTCCCAGCAAAATATCGACACTGATACGCATTTATACCTCCCATATACGCTGCTGATATACACCCTATGTCACAACGAGTTGGCTCAATTAGCCATGTTTGCATCTTCTTGGGCGTTAAGATTTGTGGGTTGGGAACAGAAGTGCACCAGTGCGAACAGGAAGCAGCATGCACCGTTTTATAAATATAGGCCTCCTGCAGTGACAAGTATGCATTACTGTGTATTGTACCTATATTCTTGTAACCAGTAGTAGATATGTCAAAATTGTTCTCATAAAGTTACTTCGCATATGCAGTTATGATGCCTCGGATAATCCTGACTTGTTACTAAATTTAAGAAAAACAAAGATATTTAAACAAAACAAAAAAAATATTGATGAAAATGCCTAGTTTCTTCCATTACACCTATTCTAACATATTGGTTCACAATTCTTGTAATTTTGTCTTTAAATCTCAATCCCAATTATACTGACAATGCTTTATAAATTTGCCAGTCCACCATTAAGTTTGGCATAAATAGAATCTTTTAGGCGGACTTAAAGCATTTTTCTATGCCACTTGTTAAATGTTGGTGTGGGTATGGACATGCAATAATATGTAATAATAGAATTTGATACTAGATTTGTAGCTAGACAAGCCTGTTATATTTCTAGAGCTGCCCAACAGGGCAACTATGGAATTTGGAGAAACTGCTGCTCCCAGTTTTGACATAACTAGCTAAAGAGTTCATGCCAGATACTCAGCCAGGGTCACGCCCAGGTCACATGATGCCAAGGCTATCATTCTGGCACCTGGGGCAAGTTGGCAGAGCGTCAGCACCCACTCTGTGAAAGAGAGTAATGGTAAAATATAACATTGACTTAGCAAAGAAATGCATAAGTCTGCAATTAGCGCCTGTGATAGTTGAGAAAATTAGTGTATATGTGGCTTTCCAAAATTGTTCATTAATAGCTATCCTGGACCCATTAGCCAACTTCTCAACTAAGTTCTTAAAAATTCCATTAGGAAGTGCTTTATATAAGTGAGCATACCAAAAACCAACTCCAGCATACAACTGTTTATTACCCAAGAACACTTTCACCATTTCCGATGAATGTTCAATAATCTTAATCTGGGAGTTGTCTGTGGAGCTGATTAATTACTTGTATGATAACAAAAACCAACCTTTAGGCTTCTTGTCAAGCCGCTCAAACCAGATTTCTGTTTATCGATGAGGAAATCTGAGATGCATGTGATACCAACATTCTGCCATCTATCTACTGCTGAATAGGTTAAAAAAAAACATATCACAGTCTTTAAGTCCAGTTTCGGCATTGATAATTAGTATGCTAAAATGGTTGAAAAACCTCCTTTTATTAAAGAAAAGTCAAACAGTCTTGAATCTTGCTTTCTTGAGGCTTCTAGGACGAATCTGTAATAAACTTTGAATTTCCAGTAACAGCTCATCAAGCATTAATTAGATGAAAACTTCATCAAAGCAATGCCAATTCACTGCAAATGTGCTCTTGGAGCAATAGGAACCAACACACAGAGGTAGTACAATCCTAAATAAGATAAAGCTAACCCTGCCACTTCTTCTGAAAGGCATAGACTCCAAAATACTGGTCTTGGTCTGAGAATAGATTATCAATCTGTTGAAAAATTCAGAATACAATACACAGGGTAAACATGAAAATAAGAATCTAAACAATGGCAATATTGGCATTTATATCATAGCAACATGCCCAATGATTGTGAGGGAGTGAGCTCTGTCTTTCCACCAGGGATCTTATTCTGTCCAAGAGTGGAATATGATTCAACAGGTATGAATGTTCATAGTTTCTGGTAACATAAATACACAGATATCTTTTAGGTTTTTAAGAGTAACTCCAGCGTATAAAATTCGAACATTCTTAGACATTAAATAGGAGAGTTTCAGATTTCTGGTGGTTAATTTGTTATCCCCACTGTCAGAACTCTGTTCAGAGGGCCACGGGGCATGCAGGAGCTATTGGGTAAAACCATGGGGGCTGAGGCCTTTTACTCCTTATGCCCTGGGGTCCAACTTCTCTGGATCCTGAGCAACTGGGCCAAGTATCCCTTCAGCACTTGACTCTCAGTGGTAGCGAGGGTCAAGCAGTCCAAGGGTTCTGGGGGAAAGGGGGGTGGGGGGGTGGCCACAGGGGTATGAACACAGGCTCACAACTCAAAATACATTGAGCAACAGTAATAAAGGAATGTCCAGTCAAATACTTGTTTTTAGCAAAAAAGGATTATTTATACACGAACACGAAGTAAAACATGAACGAAACAAACAATACACACAGTCACCTGAGGTCAGAGCACTAGTGTTTTATAGGCAGGTCCCCGAGTCCAACTACTCCCTCACTAGCAGCAGTGGTTATTCCTCATTCCATATAAGGCGACATTCAGGTTAAGCCCCACTAGTAGTCCAAGTTTCAGTAGTCCCACTCAGACTTTTTATTGAAGCCAAAAGTGTTACAGCGCCGGAGCTCTGTAAGGTAGTCTGGCCCATACATCAGTTTTACCCGTACCTCCAAGATCTGAGTGACCGGAGTCTCAGAGAGCGCCCTCTTCTCGGGCACATAAGCTGCACTGGCTGTCTCGAGTAAGTTCCTCATACACAGCCAGGGTGGGGCAGCTGTCAAGTGTCATTGAGTTTCTCACATATGGTCCTGAGGAGGCAGCAGCTGGGGGGTCCTTTATGTCCCTCTGCTGCTGGCAAGTTTCTTAGGATCCTCCCCACAGGTGGGGGTGGCGGGGGGGGGGGCGGGTCACGACGTTCCTGGTGCTGGTCCTCAGCCGGGGCTTGGGCTCCCTCAGGAAAGTATGCAGCCTCCTCCTCACAACAACATTCTCAATCAGACCATGCTCCTTGCCTTGTCCCAGTGACCCCCCGGCATATAGGGTCACCGACTACACTCTGTACATGGGCAATGTCCCGATTGGCACAGCAGCATTCTTCACTGCGGCCTCACCTGGCTTACAGGGTTGCCAACTTAGCTCCACACATGAGTTACGGCCCAATCAGCAAAGCAGCCCTCTTCCAGGCGACCCCACCTGGCATACCGAGTCACCGACTTACAACCTGCACGCAAGGGATTACTTGGATCAGCAACGGTAGCGGCTCACTTCACAGCAGTCCTCCTATGGCAAATGGGGGTCGCCTACCTTTCCCTGCATACAGGCAACTGCTCGATTGGTGCAGCAGCTGTCACAGCTCTATTCATGGCTGCTCTCCTCTCGCATACGGCGGTCGTCGACTTTTCCCTGAACACAGGCAATGACCCGATCAGTACAGCAGCCGTCTCCTCACGCCTTGTTACAGGGATCTAATCAACCGGATCCCCCACTGGACCTCGCTTCCTCCAGCACTCTTCTCGTCCTCACAGGGCACTCTGGTCTCGACAAGCAGGCAGGCACTGGTGCTGCAGGCTCCAGGTGCGGATAGTCTTGGAGTCCCTACATGATGTCCCGTCACCCAGATGGGAGACTGGCAGGCCCTCAATCCTGGTCACAGGCAGAAGTCTTGCAGAGCTTCTCGTCCTCACACAACCCAAGTGTCTGATTGTCAGTTGACCATTTTGGGGGCCTCAATCACCGCTTCTTCTAGTCCATTTCCAGATATTAAATGTGATTTCGAGTCTGAGTCTTTGAAGTTTATGTCAGGGTCTGCTTCCTTTTGAAGTGCCCTCTGCTCTGCACTGCCCTTTCTCCAGAAAGCAGTCTGTCACAGCAAAAGATACTCCAAATCTGATGCCACAACATGGGCCTTGGGAGCCACTAGAGGCTCACACATGAATCTCAGTGAAGGAAGTGACCCGATTAGGGCCACCCAGGTCACTCACGACCACCTCTCAGCCTTCCAAACAATGAAGAGTTGATCAGACAGTAGAGAATACAAACCAAGTTATTTATTAGTATTGCGCTGCAGCAGAGCCCAGTCTGACCAGTCTCCTGAGATGACAGCCGAGGGACTGACTCCCCCCAATATGATATCAGGTATTATACATTTCCAATTCCCCAGGTACACGCCCAGACTGGAAAATTCTGGTCCGTGCAACTGCGAACAAAGGAGGAAAACAAGGATGAGCTGTAATCCTGGGGCCGGGTACACACTATCTCAGCCCCAAGGTTGCTCAGCCCGTGCCCGCCATTCTAGAAGGTGGGAACGGGTCTAACTAGCAGCAAAGGTATGTTACAATAGAGAGTACATTCATTGGTGCAGCAAAGCTCGGCCTTGGAGAGATATCAGCCAAAGAGACTTCGAGGCAGTTTTCTGCTGAGGCAAGCGAAGTGAGGACAGAAGCTCAGCGTCGATCATGGGACAAATATGACGGCAACTAAAAATGGCGTAATGAATGCTAACTTAAGGCAGAACGAAGTACGAGCAACACAGCAATTACATTTTCAATTCTAACAGACCCACCTTTTAGCATTCATTGCTAATTTTTATTGGTGCTAACAGGTTAGGGCCTTTACAATTCTAAAGATAGGAAAACCGTTCGATCATAGGCAACATTTACTATGTTATATGACTATCAACCAAAACTAAATGCTCTATAATGTTAGGCATACATAATTAGTATTCAAAAATGCCCTCATCAATACACATCATATCTTGAATATCCTGCATCATCATGGCTCTGCTCTGAGAATCATGCTCTGGGGGCTTTGGACGAGGGGTCAGCATTGATACACAGTAGGCACAACAGGCAGGAAGGCAATGTATGCACAGACAGCATGCTAGAATGATGCCAGCTATGGCAACCAGGAAAATAATAATCTTCCAACCCCAAGATGCAAAGAGGCCCCAAAACCACCCTGTGAGAGACCACGTGCCATTTTCCTGGTGTATGTCAGAGGCAAGCCTATGGAGCTTCTGTATAGCAGCATATACATTCGGAGCGTGGTCCGGTATGTATACACAGCAGTTACTGGCGATGACGCGGCTGGCCCCACCCCGGTCAACAAGGATGACGTCTAACACCATCCTGTTCAGAAGGGCAACAAGTTTCGTAGCCTGGACCTCTACTGTGATATTGGTCAAAATCCCTGCAGTTGTGTTAATGACTCCTTCCACCACCCTAGTGAGCCGCCGGATGTTAAGGCTATTGGCCATAGGGCCCCAGAAAGGTATGATACCCTTCATAATATCTGTGAACTGCTGCAAAGTGGTGTCCGTCTGATCTATGTCATCTGTACTAATCATTCTCCTAAACCGGAACGCATGGGCATTTCTACGATGTAAACGATGGTCTTTATAGTAATTGGGAGGGGCTATATATACTGGGGGTAAGAAAGATAGCACCTTCCTGACCACCCCTCAGGAAGCCATACATAACCATGGGATCCACAAACAAAGTAGACATTGGGTGGCAGTATCAGGGGCGGACTATCTGTTGCTCTCAAATTGTAAGTGGTATTGCACCTGCTCTCCCCCACCTCTATTTTCCCTGCCCCCTGGACACAGAAGGCAGCTGCAACATTAACCACTGACAGGGGTATCGTCTTATCTTCAGAGACATTACGGGCCTGGAAGGACTGGTAATATTCTGATGTGTTGAACTGTTAGTATTGGAAAGCCCTTCTGTCCATATATTTTAGCATTCGCAACACCATCTTGCAATTTGGACGCCATTTTGCATGATAATCGAAACTGCTGCTTAGTTATTTTCGAGAAACGGTCCTTGGTAAGTTTTGTTTCCCAAGGTTGAGCTTTTTCTTCTATAATTGCAAGTATCCTCGTTAGTGCATACCTTTCTTGTTAGATGGAGTCTTTCTTCCACCCGTCTGGTAGGGAGGATAGGCCAGATGACCTTGGGCAGTAGATAGCCTGTGCCCAGCTTCAGAATCGAAACATATGCTCTGTACCCCCATTGTATTACGACACCTGCTAGTATTTTTCCATAGTAGGCGTGCCTTTGTGGACTTTCCAAACGTACATAATGTAATTGTATGCTTACGGGCTTCAGTCCCTCGACAGTCATCCTAAGAGGCTGGTCAGACTGGGCTCCACTGCAGTGTAATCTCAATAAATATCTGGTTTGTATTCTCTACTGTCTGACAAACTCTTCATTTGCCGGAAGGCAGAGAAGGTGGTCGTGAGTGACCCGGGTGGCTTTTGGAGGTAAGCAGAGGCCGTGTGCATATTTTTCTGCTGTACTTGACCCTGTCGCGAAAGTTCTCCCGAGTTGTTTAAGAGCGACTGCGGCAGTGACCGTCTCTATTCGCCAATCAGCAGGGCTTGTTCTTGATACTGATCTCACGGTTATGGTACCCCATGCTGTGGATACGCTTTTGAACAGAACAAAGACACAGCACCTTACCAGTGCACGTCTGACTGGCTATGAGCTAACCCTTTTTGCACCACATATTATGATTAAACGTTGTGCCACTTTGAATCCTGCCACGTTACTACCCCTCCCTTCAGAGAGTGAGGAGATAGACATACATGATTGTATGTTTCGCCCTGAAGAGGAGACGAAGGGACGGGTAGACTTGACTGATGTTCCCTTATCTGACCCCCATGGGGAACTATACGTCGATGGCTCTTGTTTTAAATTACCAGATGGCACCACAACTGCTGCTTATGCGATCACAACACTGCGCACGATAGTTGAGACATCACGAGTTCCCTATCAGTCTGCCCAGGCTGCAGAGCTGGCAGCTCTAATTCGGGCATGTGAGTTGAGTCAGGGACTAGTGGTTAATATTTACACTGACAGCCAGTACACTTTTGGAGTCGCTCATAATTTTGGGCGTCTCTGGAAAGAGAGGGGATTCCTTACCTCTCATGGTTCAAAGATTCAGCACGGCCCTTTGATAAATAGACTTTTGTCGGCATTGACCCTGCCCAAGAAACTGGCAATAGTGAAGTGCAGCGCTCACAAAGCAATTACTGATGATGTGGGGAGGGGAAATGCTTTAGGGGATCAAACAGCTAAAGAGACGGCCCGATCTAAGATGAAAAAGATGTTTGTAGCAGGTCCTGCTAGATGGGTGCCGGAAGTCACGATGTTTGAGGACACACTAGATAGTGTGAAAGAAATCCAGAGCGAGGCGACGGTTGAGGAATTAGCAATATGGCAAGAGAGTACAGCACAATTAGATGATGATGGGTGTTGGACAGACAAATCAGGGAAACAGAGATGGATGTTGCCAGATGCATATGTTCTCCCTGTAGTTACTATGGCTCATGGACCAGCTCACATTAGTGCCAGGGGTATCTGCAAGTTGCTCGATCCGGTGTGGCAGAATGATAATATTCCAAAGACAGCTGCCCACCTGGTAAAATATTGCATGGTGTGTATGCTGTACAACCCAGAGAAGGGGACCCCTACACCTCTGGGTAATTTTGCACCCCCTTCTTTCCCTTTCGAAGTCCTACAAATGGACTTCATTGAGATGGAACGGGTGAACAATCTGAAATGTGTTGGTGGTGGTTTGCGCATTCAGTAAATGGGTTGAAGCTTATCCTACCAAGGAAAATACAGCCCTAGCGACGGCGAAGGCTCTTTTGAAGTAGTTTTTCTCTTGCTTCGGTTTGCCCCATTTGATTTGGAGTGACAACGGCAGTCATTTTAATTCTAAAGTCATCCAGTTAGTGTGCGATGGCTTGCACATTAAGACAAAATTTCATGCTGTGAATCACCCCCAGTCAGCAGGTTTGGTTGAGAAGTACAATGGTACTCTCAAATTAAAAATGGCCAAAATTCAGGAGAGTACAGGATTGAAGTGGCCAGATGCTTTACCATTGGCTTTGTTGTCAACGAGAGTTACAGCCCATACGAGAACAGGGTTGTCCCCCTATGAAATTGTCTTTGGTAGGCCCGCTAATGTCTGGGAGTTCCAAGACCCCGCCACTTTTCTGAGATAGAGTACTCCTTGTTGATAGATTATCTATATGAGTTAACTAAAAATTTGCGCTCTATTCATCAGCAGATTCATGAGGCCTTGCCATCCGCTACAGAGGGACCCGGCCACAACCTTCGGCCTGGTGACTATGTCCTTGTATAGCACTTTCAGCGATAAGGCAGCTTGGAGCCCCGTTGGAAGGGGCCTTATCAGGTCCTTCTCGCCACCCGCACTCCTGTTAAAGTGGACGGCCGGAAAAATTGGATACACTGTACGCATACCAAGAGGGTGCCACTTCCCCTGCCGTACGACCAGTGAAGGATCAACGGTATAGGGGACTCTGAGACGGAAAAGGTTCCTCGTTTCATCCCTTTCTCCGATGCCAGAATAACGTGGGCACCTTCTGAGGAGGAGAGTGATGCAGTCCTAAATGAAGCAGTGCCACCTGAGGTTAAGGCCAGCCAAGAGCTCCAGTCAGCTGGCCCTTCTGTGTTTGAATCTGAATCAGTCCAAGCAGCTGAAAGTGAATGTTTGTTTCTTGATCCCTCTGTTCCTGGAGTTGTTAAGTACAATTTGCGTCCTCGACGAAGGAACAGTGCACCAAAGGAAAAGTCAGACTAGTAGGGATGGACTTAATGGATGAAGAATAGGGAAATAGTGTAGGGACAGAGAGATTGGTGCATTGTTCGAGACACTGGACAGGATAAGTTTGGGGTGTTTTCCCAGGAAGGAGAGACCCTATCCTGAAAGAAGTGGATTTTCTTCAGCAAGGGCTGCAATTGTGCAGCTCCAACGAGAAGTGCTGGATAGCACTACCGTGGATGAACAATAGGAGCCTGATTGCGAGGCTCACAGGAAAAGAAAAACTGATGCTAGAAAGAAGATTGTTTGTTTAGTTTTATTACGAATAGATCAATAGTACCTCTTTATTACGCTATCATGCATCTTTTTGGCAGGCCAATGATTGATGAAGAACAGCCATTAGGTTGTGTTGTTTTGCCCCGATCAGCATGGGTGAAACAGCGGAGAGTGCAATTCCTTTTTTTTGCTATTCTGCTGATGATTATTCTTTGTGGAGTTCTTTGGGTGTTAGAAAATGCAAGTAATTCGCCTACTTCTGACAATGATATCTCTTCCACACCGAGACGGAAAAGAATGCTTTCTAATAATGTTTTTCTAGATACTCATAAGAGATTTTTTGGTAATGGTGTTGCTTGTTATCCTACTGAATCTGTCATCAGCCTATGCACCACTTACCCTCTGTCTTTGATAAATTATACATATTCTAAGCCGACAAATTTTGTTGAGGTAAAAGGGGAGTTTGGTTTTGGCTACTCAGGACCATGCTTGTATCATCGTCAACCCACTGGAACAGGGTACCCCGGTTGTGACAATAATACTTACTGTGATAACTTTTATTTTGAAGAGCAAAATATTACATTGGTGGGTTGGCATTATAAAGAAGTGACGGTTCCCTGAAAAGCTGGCTATTACCCTGCTTGTTGTCCCATCATAAATAATACTGACACTACGTTGTATATCAACTGTGCCGTAGTGATCATATTCAAACGGACATTCCCTTTGAAAGATTTGAAAGGTTCCAACACAGTGACAGGTAATTCTCATTATGCAGCTGTGGATTATGATAGCCCGATATATGCCCACCCGGGTTCTTCTTTCTCACAAATGGAACGTACTCAAATGTTCATAACGGTACCAATGATATAGCTCTTGGGATGGTGCTGCCCTTGGGGGTCCCTTGCAAATATGCTCACAGACAAATAAAATGGGTAAAGAGAACACTTACAAAGGAATTTTGCGAAGGAGTAACAGATACTGAGATCAATAGCTACAATAATGGTATTACTTTTGGTTATATCCTGTCCGCCATTTTCACATTAGGGGGAATGGCCATGAGTAGGACTGAAAAGTCTCAGGAATATTTGGGCTTCAAATTACAAATATTGTCAAATACCACAGTAGCAGCATTACGTGACATCACCATTCAATTAGAAAGTATGAGGATTTATTCTGAACAGACTAGATATGCAGTGGATTTTATTTTAGCAAAGAATGGTGGTGCATGCGCAGTTATTGGCGATCAGTGTGTAGTGGGGATAACAAATATGGAAAAAAATATTACCAAGCATATCCTGGATATTATTGAAAATGTCAAAGGTATGGAATCAGGTAATTGGAGTTGGTCCCTTTTTGGAACATGGGGGTGGCTAATAGAGAAAGCGATATATTTCATTGGTATATTGATATGTTGCTGTGTTCCTATTCAATGTCTCCCAATGTGCTGCACATACTGTATCTCTGTATTGGTTCCGAAGAAAAAGATATCGATTCATGATACCAATGCTGCAATAATGTTACAGAAATAAATAGATGACATCATGGCCATAGACGAGGGCGTATTCGAAACGTCCTCCCTTCATTTGGAATATACTCCCACTATTGATAACATAACGTGTATAAAATGCTATGTGCTTTAATATTCCCTTATGTTTCTGCTTTGATTTTCGATTATAGATGGTTAGTTCATGCTAACAGGAGGGTTTGTTAGTATTGGAAAGCCCTTCTGTCCATATATTTTAGCATTCGCGACACCATCTTGCAATCTGGACGCCATTTTGTATGATAATCGAAACTGCTGCTTAGTTATTTTCGAGAAACGGTCCTTGGTAAGTTTCGTTTCCCAAGGTTGAGCTTTTTCTTCTATAATTGCAAGTATCATCGTTAGTGCATTCCTTTCTTGTTAGATGGAGTCTTTCTCCCACCCGTCTGGCAGGGAGGATAGGCCAGATGACCTTGGGCAGTAGATAGCCTGTGCCCAGCTGCAGAATCGAAACTTATGCTTGTACCCCCATTGAATTACGACACATGCTAGTATTTTTCCATAGTAGGCGTGCCTTTGTGGACTTTGCAAACGTACATAATGTAATTGTATGCTTACGGGCTTCTGTCCCTCGACAGTCATCCTAAGAGGCTGGTCAGATTGGGCTCCACTGCAGTGTAATCACAATAAATATCTGGTTTGTATTCTCTACTGTCTGACCGACTCTTCATTTGTAGGAAGGCAGAGAAGGTGGTCGTGAGTGACCCGGGTGGCCCTTTTCGGGTCACTTCCTTCAGAACTGCAGGAAATTATCCATTTCCGCCTGGGACCAATTTCCCTGTCTCACTCCCTTGTATGCATGCATACAAGAGCTCAGGAACAATCTGCCGAACGACTCTCGGCCTGCGGGAGCACCAGAGGGTGCTCTATGCTGAAAACATACATTTTGTGTTAGGGTGCGAGAACTAGTACTCTTTCGCTCTAATGTATCAGCCCGGGGAAATAAAAGTACCATACTAAGCAATGCAAACGATCCTTCACAGCTACTGACATATGACAAAGGCATGGACAACAAGTTCTCACGTCTATGAGTCACTGTGGGCAACAACCCGCATACCCAACATTTTGTCATATTATAGGCAGTATCCGTTTGATGCAGAGTCTGAATAAACACATTATCTTTATAGGACTTTCGGTGCTCCTCTTTGTGAGGGGCCAGAGTAACAAAGATATGTTATGGGGGAACAGGCGTAGTACCAATCAACGTATGCACAGGATATTTCTCCTCAAGAAATATGATATCCCAAGTATTATTATCAGAGAGATCAGAATAATCGTTACAAAGACAATTTTACTTTTAGTAGACCAGGAGGACCAAACAGGCCCATTCCGTTCAGAACGCGGATCTGCAAAGGGCTGTTCTTCCTCCTGAATGGGGCGACCAAAGGGGTACATTTTCTTGAACCAGAGGAAAAGACTTACACTTGGAGCGGAACGGGAATAAAGCAAGAAAATGGGACAATGTTCCCAGCGTCCATCCGGGTCCCGCTGGTGGACCCCTACTGTTCGTCAGGCGTAGGCGCTGTTGGGCACCGGCGGTGGAGCTATCCGTCTAGCTCAGATCCCACGTTGCAGGGCAAGGTATTCCCTTCTTCAGAAATGCAGTCCGTTTGCCCTGTTCGTTCACTGTCCGAACAATGCACCAATCTCCCTTTCCCTAAGCTACCGTTGGTACCACGGACAGGGTACGTTTGCCCTATTCTTTATCAATGCAGTCCATCCCTACTAATCTGACTTTTCCTTTGGTGCACTGTTCGTCCGGCGAGGGCGCAAGTTGTACCTCAACACTCCAGGCACAGAGGGGTCAGGAAAAAGGGGGTCAGGCTCAAGGGGACCAAGGGGCAAAGGCTCAAACACAGACAAGCTGGCAGATTGGGGCTCAATGGGTCGGGACTCAATCACAGGTGGACCAACAGGCTGGGACTCCTGGATGGCCTTAATTTCAGTTGGCACCGCCTCATTCAGCACCGTATAGCTCTCCTCCTCAGTTGGTGCCCACGTCAGGCGGGCGTCTGAAAAGGGAATGAAACGCGGCACCTGTTCCGTCTCACAGTCGCCAATCCCATCCAGGACCCAATGGTCGTAAGGCAATGGCAGGGGTACCCTCTTGCAATGGGTACTGTGAATCCAGTTCTTCCGGCCGTCGACCTTCACCGCTGTTCTGGTGGCAAGAAGGACCTGGAGAGGCCCCTTCCAGCGCGGCTCCAAGCTACTCTTCCTCTGGAAATTACAAATCAGGACCCAATCTCCGGGTCGTATCTCGTGACCCGGCCCCTCTGGATTTTTCGGTAGGGTCTCGGAAATCTGTTGGTGAATAGAACGGAAATTTTTAGTCAATTCATAGAGATAGTCCACAAGCAGGGGGGATTCTATGTCGGAAAACTGACGAGGTCGCGGAACACCCCAAACATTTGATGGGCTCCCAAACACGACCTCGTATGGTGACAGTCCTGTTCTAGAGTGGGCTGTGGCTCTTGTGGATAACAGCGCTAGGGGTAAAGCATCTGGTCACTGCAATCCTGTGCTCTCTTTGATCTTTGCCATTTTCAGTTTGAGAGTACCATTGTACTTCTCAACTAAACCTACCGATTGGGGGTGGTTTGCTGCATGAAACTTTTGTCTGATGTGCAACCCATCACATACCAGCTGGATCACCTTTGAATTAAAATGACTTCCATTAACACTCCAAATCAAACGGGGCAAACCGAAGCGCGGGAAGAACTCTTTCAAGAGTACCTTCGCCGTCGCCATGGCTGTATTCTCTTTAGTGGGGTAAGCCTCAATCCATTTACTGAATGCATAGACAACCACTAATACATATTTCAGGTTGTTGACTCGTTCCATTTTGATTAAATCCATCTGGAGAACCTCGAAAGGGAAGGAAGGCAGTGTAAAGCTGCCAGAAGGGGTAGGGGGTACCTTTTCCAGGGCTGTGCATCATGCACACCATACAGTACTTCACTAGGGCAGTGACCTTGGGGATGTTGTCGTTCAGCCACACAGGGTCTAACAATTTAGATATCCCCTTCTCACTAATGTGGGCTGGCCCATGCACCATAGTAACCACAGGAAGGGCATATGCGTCTGGCAACATCCATCTCTGCTTTCCTGACTTGTCCGTCCAACACCCATCCTCATCTAGACTAGCCGTTCTTTCCTGCCATACTGCTAACTTCTCAATCGTTGCCTCACTCTGTATTTCCTTAACGTTGTCTAAAGTGTCCTCAAACATAGTAACTTCAGGTACCCATCTAGCAGGACCTGCCACAAACATACTTTTCATCTGTGTTCGGGCCGTCTCCTTAGCTGTCAGGTCTGCAATGCATTTCCCCTTCCCACATCATCTGTGACTGCCTTGTGGGCAATGCACTTCACTATTGCTAACGTCTTGGGACGTGTCAGGGTTGACAAAAGCCTATGTATCAGTGGGCCATTTTGGATTTTTAACCCATGTGAAGTCAGGAATCCTCTCTCTGCCCAGAGCCGCCCAAAGTTATGAGCGACTCTGAATGCGTACTGACTGTCCGTATAAATATTGACAGTCAATCCCTCGCTCAACTCGCATGCTCGAAGAAGAGCAACTAGCTCTGCAGCTTGGGCCGAATAATAGGGGACTCGTGATGTTTTGACTACTGTGTGTAAGGTAGTGATGGCATATGCCGCTGTTGTTGTGCCATCTGGCAATTTAAAACAAGAGCCATAGACATATAGCACCACTTGGGGCTCAGACAGGGGCACATCAGTCAGGTCTACCTGTCCCTTCATCATCTCCTCAGTACGGAAAATGCAGTCGTGCACATCTGTGTCCTCACTCTCAGAAGGGAGAGGTAGTAACGTGGCGGGGTTCAGAGTAGCACATCTTTTGATGGTGACATGTGGTGCAAACAGGGTCAGCTCGTAGCCAGTCAGACGCGCACTGGTAAGGTGCTGCATCTTTGTTCTGTTCAAAAGTGTGTCCACAGCACGCGGGACCATGACTGTGAGATCAGTTTCAAGGACGAGCCCTTCCGACTGTCGGATTGAGACAGCCACGGCCGCAACCGCTCTTAGACAGCTCGGGAGGGCTCTGGTGATGTTGTCAAGAAGCACAGAGAAATAAGCACACGGCCTCTGCTTTCCTCCAAAGGCTTGTGTTAAGACAGAGAGCGCGCAGCCAGCCGTTTCCTGTACGTACAACACGAACGGCTTCTGGTAATCTGGAGTGCCAAGCACAGGCGCAGAGCAAAGCGCTATTTTTAGTTGCTCAAAAGCTTGTTGGCATTCATGAGTCCAAGCCAAGGGTTCATGAACATCTTTAGTGGTTAATTGCAATAAAGGTTTCGTTAGTAGGGAATAGTTAGGGATTCAGTGGCGACAATACGAGGTAATACCTATAAATGCTCGCACATCCCGCTGCGTCTTAGGGATGGGCATTTTAACAATAGCATCAATATGCTCAGGTGTTAGTCTCCTTCCCTCCTTCGACAGTAGGTGACCTAGTAGGTGACCTCCTGTCGACAATACTGAAATTTTGAAAGGGACACTTTATGTCTGTGGTGGGCCAAATGCAACAACAGTTGAACTGTCGCATCTTTGCAACCGTCTTCAGTATCCAAAGCGATCAAAAGATCGTCCAAATAGTGCAACAATAGGTTACCTGTGGGAAGGACGAGAGAGTCCAATTGACTTTTCAGAGCTTGACTATAGATGCTGGGACTCTCAGTATAGCCCCGAGGAGCCCGACAGAATCTAAAGCTTCTGCCTTCAAGGGCGAATACAAACAGATACCTACTATCTGGATGGATTGGAATGCTAAAGAATGCATTCTTCAAATCAATGGCAGAAAAATATTTGGCAGAGGAAGGAATCATAGTCAGAAGAGCAGTAATGTCGGGGACCACTGGGAACTGAGGGACCACAATCTTATTCACTTCCCGCAGGTCAATCACAAACCGATAGACATCTAGGTGATCATCCGAGGAACCCGATGGTGCCCCTTGAGAATAGGAAGAAGAGGGCTATTACACACATTTGCAGTCGTCTCCTCAACAACCCCAGACTCAATCAGATCCTGTATAATCTGCAATAGAGCCCACTCCCCTGCTTGTGGTATTTTGTACTGAGGGATATGAGGTAAAACAGCGTTGTCTTTAACTGTGATGGGGACCGGGGGTATTCGCAATAGCCCCACATCCGTATCACCTGTAGCCCACAATGACGGCGGCACATTCTTGAACTCAACAGGAAGGGGCTCATCCTTTGACAAACATTGCTTGGAGCTCACTATATTGGGTCCTATGGTCGTATAGACACCGTCCGGGGAGCACGAAATAGTCGCATGCAACTTCTTCAACAAATCCAAACCCATCAAATTTTCCCCACAGTTGGTTGTCAGTAGAAAAGGCGAATCCACAGTAAAAGGACCAATAGTCAGGGCGAGTGGCTCGGAGATGGGGCTCACAACCGGTATACCTGAAAAGCCTACCAAAACATTATTTTGGCCAGACAGGGCTGCCCCAGGGACCAGTGAACGAGAAACAGAGCTATTCATTGTGCCTGTGTCCACCAAGAATCTCTTCGCTGAGCCCTGCAGATCAGCAGTAACAAGGTCTGCGCTGATCCACAGGGATCTGAACTGATCCCTTACCCTGCCCCTGGCTGTCCTAGCCATGAATAAGTCCCGTCACTTCATCCAAATCGTAATCATCATGGTAGTACTGTCGCCCCCTTGGATCATCAAAATAGTTCTGGCCAGATTGACATGTCTGTCCCTCACCTCCCTGGCCTCCGTCATGGCCGCTTGCCCCATGACCCCGTCCTCTAGAACCTCGTCATCTGGGGACCCCAACCCTTTGCAACAACGTCGGACACTCACTGCGCCAGTGCCCCTCCTCCTTATAATAGGCACACTGGTTCAGCCCCACAGGCGTCGCATTCATGCTAGTGCGGGGCAGCTGTCGGGCCGGACCAATGCCTCGTCCTCTACCGTTCCCCCGAGACACCTAATGCATCAACACCTTCGTTTTCAGCTCCTTATATTTCTTCTCTACCTTCTCCTTTTCTTCATTCTCTCTATGCTCATAATACTGCGCCATACTTAATATTACCGATGGGGAGGAGGTAGTCCAAGTGCTCTCCGAAGCCTGCAGCCGAGTCGCGATCTCAGGAAGCAGATTAGTAACAAACCTGTTAACAAACAATCGGACACCTCCCTCCATCGACAAATCGTGTCCACTAAAATCCAGAAACACACCTTCAAACCTAGTAAAGAAATCGGATACACTTTCATCTTTCTTCTGGCGACATGCTGTTAACTTGTCCCAATCCACCCTTCTTGGCGGAATCAAGGAGTGCATATACGTAATAATTCGACCCGGCAAAGCTAGTATCTCAGCCTTAGGCTTCTCACCAGGCTTCCTCTCTTTATCCCATACCCTGATCTCGTCCCAAGTGCCGCCCAACTCCACTACGTGGTCCTGCGTGTGCACCTGCCGCCAGATATCAACTGGTACCAACAAACCGAAAAACATCTCAATGTCTGCCAACGTCATCACCATTGAAGACGCAGCCTCTGTCAATTCTTTATAATAAGCAGTAGGATCTTTCCGAGGGTCGGGCAACTGGGTCTTAAGAGACAAAACCTAACTCCTTTTCCAAGGAGTATAAACCCACTGTTCTTGGAAACAGGCCTCTACTTGCTGCCTGACGACATTGTCTCCCCATCTCGTAGCTCTGGTATTTCAGGGTGAAAAATAGGATTTACTTCCCTCATTGGGAACTGAGACACTGCGGTCGGACTCTTCTGGTGTAACCTACCCCTGTATCCAATCAACGTTGTACCATTACTAAAAACGTCATTAGGGGCCATGCCAGCGGCATACACGCGGTCCCGAATATCATAAATGATTTGGGGGGCAACACAGTTAAAGCACTGCTCCCACAACCCAATCAGAGTAGCCGACATATGCTTGAGAGCATGCTGCTGTACAAACGGCTCATATTCCCTCAGTACACTCCACACATCCTCCACACAGTAAATCGGACTCCGGGCCCACTGGGAAGCCTGGTCAGCTACCATCCTTTTCTCTGTATCTCCCACATCAGACCGAATCAGTACTCGCCCCATTCTTTCCTTTGCAGCCACCCAATCCCCTTCATCTAGTCCACGTGCTGGCATTCCAATGCTCAACAAGGTTGGAGAGAGGAGGACACACTGGTTGTAGAGGCAGGAACCAGAGACATCATCGTCTGTGTTGTAGGTGTAAGAGAGAGCGAGAGAAGAGGCTGGAGCAATAGGCGTAGCAGAAAGACCTGCAGTTGCTGCAGGCGCGACAGATGAAGCCGAAGAGGAAACAGGAGGCGCTCCAGCCGAAGCAGCCAAGTCAATAGCAGAAGAGCCAGATGCAGAAGCAAGGGAGACAGAAGGCTGGGGCTGTGGGACAGGTAGATATACCCTCTGTGTAGCATACGGAGGTGGGGGTCGTATGTCTAACAAATCCTCTACAAAGGGATCACCTTCTTCTCGAGCAACATAGGATTTATCACATTGCAACCTAAACTTCCGGTCAGCACACTCTATATCCCTCTCTACTCTCTCTCTCTCATACGCTATTGCTTTCGGTGTTACTGTCTGCGTCTTCCCTCTACGGGCCTCCTTCTCTGCTCTCATTCGTCTTTGCTTAGCTTCCTTCTTCCATACCTGGAGATAATCAAACATCGACTGCCTACTTCGTCTCGCAAACAATTTATCCTGCAGGAAGTTCAATTTCTGTTCATCAAAGGTACCTGTTAGTGGCCACTGCAACTCGGCATTGTCCCTCGTATACTTGTGCCATAATGTACTAAATATAGTAGGGCCAAGGCCGTGTTTAACATACATGTCATAATTCGGGGTGCCTTCCGGAGGTGCAGGCTGCCTCTCTTCCAATTGAGCATCAGCTGAACAGCAACGGCACCCCAAACAGCACAATTTACTAAGCCGGGGCATTTTCAAAAGCACAGAGAAACAAATTCGCTATTCGTACCAGATGAGTGACTTACCAATATCTTTCCAAAGGGTGGTCCTCGGACCGTATCAAGCAATGAAGGACCAAGAGCCAGTCCCCAGACTGTACCAATTTTACAAATTAGAACCAACACCACAAAAGCCAAAAACTAGTCATACCACAGGCATTTTCAAGAGTAAGCCAAATCCATTAGTTTGCCAGGCAAAGTGTCCGTAGACACCTTTTTTTCAAAATTGGTCTGTAGACCTACAAAGCAAAAATCAAAAAAGTTCCTCCGACCACACCAGAGATCTCTCAAATGGCACCATTCACAAAGAACCAAAGCAATCACACCTGGTGCACACAGGTCGAACAAACTTATTCTCCACTGCCGACTCTCCGGACCGCGGGCGAGGATGGGTCACCCGATGGAGTCCCTGTTCGGTGCCAAATGAAGGAAGTGACCCGATTAGGGCCACCTGGGTCACTCACGACCACCTCTCAGCCTTCCAAACAATGAAGAGTCGATCAGACAGTAGAGAATACAAACCAAGTTATTTATTAGTATTGCGCTGCAGCGGAGCCCAGTCTGACCAGTCTCCTGAGATGACGGTCGAGGGACTGACCCCCCCCCCCCAATATATCAGGTATTATACATTTCCAATTCCCCAAGTACACGCCCAGACTGGAAAATTCCGGTCCGTGCAACTGAGAACAAAGGAGGCAAACAAGGATGCGTGGTAATCCTGGGGCCGGGTACACACTATCTCTGCCCCAAGGTTGCTCAGCCAGTGTCCGCCATTCTAGGAGGTGGGAACGGGTCTAACTAGCAGCAAAGGTATGTTACAATAGAGAGTACATTCATTGGTGCAGCGAAGCTCGGCCTTGGAGAGATATCAGCCAAGGAGACATTGAGGCAGTTTTCTGCTGAGGCAAGCGATGTGAGGACAGAAGCTCAGCGTCGATCATGGGACAAACATGGCGGCAACTAAAAATGGCGTAATGAATGCTAACTTAAGGCAGAATGAAGTACGAGCAACACAGCAATTACATTTTCAATTCTAACATCAGCCACAGTGATAGGTGTATCTCAAAGTTACCCCAGGGCCTCGTCCCTACTCTTTATGATTCTCTTATCAGCCCTATCTCCCCCTGAGATGTGCCCAGGCCCCTTCCCAGTGACCTCTCTCTGAATCAAAGAGTACAGTTTGACGTGTACTGAAGAGCCTGCCTCTCCCTTTTTCCAGTGTGTCTCACCAAGCTCACAGGAATGAAGCAATCCACAAATCAGTCTGGGGGATTCCTATGCCTCCGTATGTTCCTCCAGTTAGCCCTGGGTCACCCAAAATGTAACCCAGCATCTTCCATATATTGTACCATTCACAGGCACACAAACACCCAGCACATGCATATAATCCACACACGCTGTACAGCACTACATTCTACATGTATTGTACAATTCCCAGGCACACATACACCTAGCGGGAAACGTCCTTCAGACCAAAGCCTGAATCCCACTGTGCCTTTACATCGCCGGCAAAAGAACGAACGCGTCCTAAGTACGCATTCGTTCAGCACCCAAGTCGTTATAACGACTTGCCTTAGGGGGGCGCATTGGTGGAATGGTGTTAGATTTAAAATCCAACACCTTCCCTACTGTTGCACATACTGGAGTTGGAATAGTAAATTAACCTATTCCAAAATCCAGCGCCCCACTAAGGCAAATCGTTATAACGACTTGCATGCTGAACAAATGCGTACTAAAGACGCATTCGTTATAATAACGGCGCTGTTAAGGCACAGCGTGATTCCGGCTTGCGGAATACTGTCACACATTCACACCTAGCACTTGCAGATAACATACACACATTGCGCCATCCCTGCATTGTGCCATTCACAGACACGCATACAACCAGCAAATGTATAACACACATGTGCTGTGCAGCACTGCACACCAAACTGATGTAGGCCAAGTGTGAGTTAAGCACACACCAGCAAAACGTTAAACAAGTGAGCTTGTAGGCATCACTCCAGTGACAGAGGTAAAAAGGCCTGTTCACTCCCACTGATAACTACTGATCACTACGCGGTATACTGTCACTACTTGTGCTTGTGCTGCTCAACTCCTGGTAAAGGCAGAAGTCTTTCACCACTATGAAGGTAGCTCTTTGGGTGCTCCTCCTGGTCCAGAAAACCGCAATCCGTGAAACAGGCCTATGTCATGGCACACACGCAGGATCCATGTTCACCCATGACAACAAAAAATCAGCATCAGGGATCCAGACACCATTACAGTTGGGGCACTCAGGGTAGGGGTACAGGTTGAAATACCATGCAAGGGACTTTTCTCTCCCAACACCCACTAATAACAAAACATTCATAATCTCTCCTTAGACATGTTTAATGTTATCTCTGTCGCCCTTTAAAAATAATACAATAGCTCCTGCATTTACGTTTAAGCTTTGCCATAGAGTTAATTGGTGGAGCTAACAAAGGGTTGGATTGAATAGCACCGGCTAACGGCTCTATAAGTGTAAATGTCACCATAGCTGCTCAGTTTTCATACATTTTTTTAAACACTGAGAACATAAGACATATAAATGGCTTTCCGGCTTAACCGTAGCATCATTTCTTCTTCAAATGTTTGCTTAGGTATTGAGATGCTTCAGCCGGTTCCAGTATTATAATGGTTTGCTCTGCAGGAAAGTATAGCTTAGGTGGGGAAAATGGGACTTGATGAGCACGAGTGATTGTCAGATTGTCTTGATAATGCAGAAGAATATGTTTCCTGATTAGATCTGTTTTAATCTCTATACATATGTGCAAGTCTCTTGTCTCCAGGTTTCTGATAAACCTTAACTTATAGCGCCTCAATCTGCTTTCCAGGTTCTCTAATTTGCCAAGATCTCTTGATTGCTTTTGCTCAGCATTAGCCCCTTAGAAAATGTCATAGTGTAAACCATATAGTTCAGCTGATCCTCAGTGTCTGTGAGCCGTTGCTCCAATTCAGTTATCTGCCTAAAAGGGGCAAAGTAATTATAATTTTGCTATATGGATGTGCCACTTTTTTGGCATAACCACCATGCAAAATGATATTTCTGATTTACAAAGCCATGTAAATCAGATTTGCGTGGCTTTGCATGACATTTTTTCCAAAGAGTAACGCAAGGCAGTGCATAGCTTTGCCTTGTGTTACTTTGCGTTAGGGAGGCGTTACATGGATGGAGCGTGGGTATTCCCAGACATCCAGCCATAGATTTTGGTGAATTCCCAGATTTACAAAGACTTGTTAACTTGGGAATGCGTCAAAATGCTATGATTCCCTGAACCATGCACAAGTGAACCATGCGTAAGGAGAAAATATATATTTATTTCTCCTTATTACTTCCTCTTTCTATGCGTGCTGCATTCTTCAGCACACATAGAAAGAAAAAACAATGCCTTTAAGGATTGTTTTTGTGCAGGAAGGGATCCCTTCCCACACAAGAAAATCCTGCATTTAACATAAGGCACCCTTACACTATGGTGCAAGGGTGCCTGTGTTGGCGCCAGACTGCACACAGTGCTGTCTCCCTTTCACACAACGCAGCACAGAAATTTTGCTTGCTGCACTGTGTTGCGTGAAATATAAGTAAATGTCCCCAAAATGTCTTAGCTTCATATTAACCCTCTCAATATTCGCATTCCAAGGGAGAAATTACTTTGTCTTAATCAGTTTCAATAACATTGGTTTGTTTCACAGTTGCCAGAATCTTGCTTGAATGGTCTGTAGATCCCTCTAGTCTGGCCACTGAATTTTGGTTTTGAATCCCTTCCCACTGACCCATAGATGTTTCCTGTGGATTTGCTTGAGGTTGATAGCATTGATGTGCACTGTAACTGTGACCAGTTTGCCGCTGGAGTCGTGGTCTTCACTGTAGTGTCTTGCGAGTTTTATAACGGAACCCTTTTGGCTCCTAGTATACTCCATAGAGTTGTGACGTAGGTGTCAGAGCAGAATGCAATGAAAGCTTGTTTTAGAATAATGAGTTTGCAGTTACAAACAGATAAATAAAGACATGTAATATTAAGCTCCATGTGTGTCGTAGCCATTGGCGGGTACCCAGGCTAGGGAGGTGGCTATAACTGGTGACGAGTTAGGGGATAAGTGACCCGAAGTACGACCTTATGCTCCCAAAGAGTTTATTGTGGTCCAAGCAAACTGCTTGTGCGTGAATGTGTGTTGCGGTCGAAAAACAGAATCAACGCTTCATGCATGTGGAGTGAAAGCACAGCTCCAGCTGCTATAAAGCAGGTGAAGACAACTTAAGTGTTGCAAAGAATCTAAATGTCGATGGCCAAGACCTGCTGGTCAGGCCATACATAAAGGTACCGCGCTGCCACGCAAGATAAAGTTGTACATTATACGGAGTGTTAATGCTGAAGGCGGATTCGACCCAGCTTGCGAAGTGCAGCTGCTGATAATCGTAACTTGCAAAATACCGCTGCAAACAAACGAGCTGCAAGGCACAAATCAACAAGGTGTCAGAAAATGCAAATTGACATGTAGAAGAGAAAAAAATAAATGACTTACTGGATACACTTAATAGAGTCATCGCACCACAGCACTCAGTGAAGTTCGCTCAAGGAGAAGTGCTCGAGTTGTGCTTACAGAGCCGTACATACCTGAAGCAGTTCATTCACAAAGTTGCTGGGTGGGGCTCAGAACAACTTCACAAGTCTTCCAAGAATAAAGAGCTGAGAGCAACTCTCAGAATAGTGACATTTTTCAGATGGCAGCTAAGAAAGCCATGTTTCCAGCTATCATTAAAGATGATTCAGGGGCCAGCACGTTGCAAGGTCTCACAAATGAGTTGCCTAAACCAAGTCACAGTGATCCACCAGCGATGTCAGTAAGTTCCACACTTGTCTACACACTGCTGCATTCCTGAAACCACCACCACCTTTCGATAACGCCAAAAAGCAAAATATTAGTGATAGATGGACTGCTTGGATAGAGATATTTGATGATTTCATTGATGCACTTGAAGAGACTGATAACAAAAAGATTATCAAGTATCTCTAAATTCTTGCTGGTGTTGGTGTGAAAGAAGTCAAAGAAAATGCTGCGAACTGATGAAGAAATTGCATACTGTCAGATTAAAGAAATGCTGAATCTCAAGTTCAATCCAGTACCAAACATTGATTCCTAAAGATACATTTTCAGTCCAGAACACCAAAAAGTTGGTGAAACCATTGATGAATTTGTGGAGAGACTCGATACACTCAAACACTGTAAGTTCAATGAATGAATCAGTCATGAGTATAAAAAGTGAGCCAAAGCAAAAGACTGAAGGACACAAAGTGATGTCTACACATAAAAAGAAGTAATGTTTTAGCTGTGGAGTTTCGTTTCCACATGAAGGTAAATATCCCGCCATCGGACAGATATGTAAAGGCTGTGGGAAAGAGAACCATTTTGTGACGGCTTGTAAAGCGAAGGTAAAAGCAAGTGCATCACGGTGCAAAGACAAAATGGCCACCAGAACATTCCAGAAGCAACGTTCGACTCACACCCACAAGGCCAAGCAGCGACATCAATTGAGGCAAATTGACACTGAACGAAGTTGGTCATCATCTAAATCATTGTTAAATAGTTCTTCCGCCTCAATATCAAGTGAAAGTGAGGAAGTGGTTGTGCCATGTTGATGTTTACTTCAGTAAAGCGTGCGCATGTTAGACTGGCCGCATGTGAGGAAAAATGTCAGCCAAAGAAAAAGTCAACATGCTAAAGCACCAAAGTCATACAAACATTGTGCGAAGATTACATTGAAAATAAATGGTTGCTCGATACCTTTCATCATCGACAGTGGTGCATCGATAAACATACTGCCTGAAGAGAAATACAATGTACTATCTCCATTTGCCCCGAATTACGCCATCGAAAATCAGTGTACACATGGGCTGCATCGATGCCCATAAAAAGTCAAGGGTCATTTGTAGTGACAATAAAACAAGAAAACGAAGGTGCAAGCACCCATCCATGTGTTTCAAGGTACAGCGTCAAGTGCCTGTCTGCTCAGTTTCAGTACAGCTGCTGATATGGGACTGATTTCAGTGAATTACAACATGAATGCTCATCACAAAATAGTAAGTCAATTCCCTTAGTTGTTTCATGGTTTAGGAAAACTTAAGACTATGAAAGTAAAGCTAGATATTAATGAAGATGTCCATCCTGTTGCTCAGAGACATAGACGAATTGCTTTTCATTTACAAGAAGCTGTTGAAAAAGAACTTGAATCGTTACTTAAGCATGATATCATTGAGCATTCAACTGGTCCGAAGCCATGGGTTTCACCCATAGTGGTAGTGCCCAAAAAGGACAATGAAGGAGCTGTACGCATATGTGTTGACGTGCGTCAAGCAAACAAAGCAACTGAAAGAGAACAACATCCACGTCCACACATTGCTGACATAATAGTGCAATTAAATGGTGCAAAGGTCTTCTCTCACCTTGATTTAAATAAAGGTTACCAGTTGGATCTTGAAGAAGATTGCAGGTACATTACAACCTTTCCTACACATGTTGGTCTGTTTCGATACAAGAGACTCAGTTTTGGTGTGTTATTAGCTGCAGAACTTTTCCAAGACATCATTTGATGTGTAATACAGCCTGTTGTGAACACATTCAACTATAGCGATGACACGATTCTCAGAGGTACACAGAAGGAGCATGATAAAGCTCTCACACAAGTATGTTGTTTACTTACTGATGCAGGTTTTTTTTATTTTTAACAACAAATTTTATTCGGTTATTCCACTGAAATTTGGGCTGCAGCCCTACAAAGACCTGTAGGAGATAAAATACAGCAGGAGTTCCGACATTTTGAATATTTTCCAGGGCCTGCAAAACATGCAGGTTGCATAACAAACAAAATGCAGACTGTACTAGATCTCGAAAATTGTGCATATGATACATTAGTAGAGTGGCAGGTTATCATACAATATGGAATGGTCCGATCAATGAACATTGGAATAGGGGAGTCATCTATCAGGGGTCCGTGGATGGTAGGGGGGAAGATCTATTCCACAATATGTCGCCCATCGGGTCCAGATTTTCCTATGTTTTTTGGGGCAGCGACGGGCTAGAAATACAGCGATTTCCACCCCATACATCTGTCAAGTTCAGTTTTCCATTTACCTATGGTCGGGGGAAGAGGTCCCTTTCCACAATTGGGCGATGTCGCGCTTGGCGATAGTGAGGGCTAAAAACGATAAATGTTGCTTATACTTATTTCCCCCAATGTCTTCCGTACTGTGTAAGAGGAAGAGTCGTGGGTCAAATGGGAGTTCCCACGATAGTACTTCGTTTAGGCAGGACAGTATTCTGCGCCAAAAGGGCTGCAACGCAGTGCAGCTCCAAACTGTATGTAAGAAGGTCCCATCCTCCCTCCCACACCGTAAACATGAAGGGGACTGGATAACCCCCATCTTCCAGAGTCTGACCCGTGTGTAGTATGCGCGGTGGAGATTCTTGAACTGTATCAGGCGGTATTGTGTGGACACCGCAGCGCCTCGGGGGCTGGCAATGACCTCGGCCCAGTCGTCGTCTGTCAGGTCAGGGATATCAGCTTGCCACGCGCGTCGTGTGTTATCTAGCGTTGTCTGTGTGTGGGTCGTCAATGTCTGGTATATTTGCTTAATTTTATGTAGGCCCAGATCTCCCATCAGTAGACGGCCCTCTAATGAGTGGAATTCCGGAAGGGTCTCAAGAGCGTGAATCAGGGGGTTCAGAGCATGGCGGAATTGGAGGTATTTGTAAAATTGTGTCTTGTGTAACTGGTACTCCGCCTGTAGTTGCTGAAAGGATTTCAGTGTGGTACCCCGCATCACATCACCAAGGGTCGATATCCCCACCAGGTCCCACCCGCGGAATCCCGCCAGGGCTGCAACTGGACGGCGGTATGTGCCCTGCCATAATGGAGTTGTTTGGGTTAGCGTCCCGCACCACCCCATCTGTTGGACCGTATTTCGCCACAGCTGTATCACTACTCTACTCGCAGGGGGTAGAAAATCCAGGCATGTGGCACTGTAAAGGAGCTGGAGAAGGGGGGTCCCGTCCATTGCCGCATGCTCAATCGCAAAAGCCGGGTCGGTTGGGGAGTGATACCACCATTCATTTACTATTATTATCTGAGAGGGTACATAATAAGAATATATGTCTGCTGCTGCGATCCCCCCACAATACGTAGATTGCACGCAGGTGCGGAGTGCGACCCAAATCGCCCCTCCGTTCCAGAGAAATTTATTTTGTATGGCGTTTACTTGCACAAACCAGGAGCGTGGGATTGTATAGGGGAAAGTTTGTAGCCTGTATAAAATTCGGGGCACAGACACCATCTTAAAGATGGCCGACCGCCCGTAAAGGGACAGGGGAAGGGAGGACCAGATTGTCATTTCGCCATTCAGACTCATAAGCAATGGATTGATATTATGTGCCCATGAGACCTTGGGGCATGGTGACACGAAAATGCCCAGATACTTAAAACCATCCGTCGCGTGCGACAGCTGTGAAGCCCAGGCACCCCGTCCTTGATGACCGCATACTGGAAATAGCATGGATTTCGCAGGGTTGGTGTGCAAGCCAGTAGTTTCCCCAAACACTCTGAGGATTTGCAGTATGCGAGGCCCTGAGAACCACAGGACCGTCATAAAGAACAGGACGTCATCCGCGTATAACGCGATGCGGTCCGATCTCGACTGGGACCAGTCGAAGCCACGGAGCACCGGGTCGCTCCTGACCCACACTGCCAAGGGCTCTACCGCTAAGGCAAATAACAGCGGGGACAGGGGGCAGCCCTGTCTAGTACCCATGTGAATGGGGAAGGGGTCTGAGCGATGTCCGGCTATACGAACCGACGCCGTTAAGTTTGTAAATAGCAAGCGAACATAGGCAATGAAACGGGGGCTACTGATGCAGGTTTGACTTTGAATGCAGACAAGTGTGAGTTCCACAAGACAAAGTTAAAGTTCTTTGGCCAAATCTCATCAGATGGGGGTATGACACCTGATCCTGCAAAGTACAAGCCCTGTCAAATGCTGATCCCCCACAAGATGTTTCTATGATACGTTAATTTCTTGGAACGGCGAGTTACTGTTCAAGATACATACAAGACTTTGCTACTTAAAGTGCTACATTACGAGAGTTAACGAAGATAAATGTTTCATTCAAGTGGTCACAAGAATGTGAGAGAAATTTCAAGAAAATCAAAAAACCACTGAAACGGCTGCTGAAATGGCCTACTTCAATCCAAAGCTTCATACAAAGGTTGTTTTTGATACTAGCCCAGTCGGGTTAGGCGTTGTCCTTGCACAGCACAGCAGACACCCAAATGCTCGAAGGCATATTATGGCATATGCCAGTAGAAGTTTGTCCCAGACAGACCATGATTACTCACAACCTGAGAAAGAAAGTTTAGCCATGGTATGGGCTTGTGAACATTTCCATGTATTCCTGTACGGAAAGCCTTTTACACTGGTGACTGATCATCAAACTTTACTGACTATCTTTGGCAATCCAAAAGCCAAGATGCCTTCTCGCATTGAATGGTGGGGACTACGATTACAAAAGTACAATTATACCATTGTGCATTGTTCAGGGAAGGATTAAAACCCTGCTGACTATTTTTCCAGAGTGCCTATACAAGGTCAGGGTACTCCATCCAAGACGGCTGAAGCCTACCTTAATTTCATTGTGAAATCAAATACGCCAGCTGCAATATCATTAGCCTGGATCATCACTGCAATGAGCCATGATAGTGACATGCTGAAGTTGAAAGACAAAATTACACATCAGTCATGGACCCGACACACTCTACCTCTCACGAGTGATGGCGAATACCAAAATACAAAAATGTTAAAGATGAACTGTCCATAACTCAGGAAGGAGTTCTACTGCGAGGGCCAAGAAGCCTGATTCCGGAGAGACAGCGACAGAAAATAATTGAAGTAGCTCACATAGACATCTTGGTATTGTTGCCACCAAAAGTGCTCTCCGAGCGGAGTTTGGTTTCCATATTTAGATGAGAGGGTTCAAAAGTAACTCAAGGCCTGTCATCTATGCAACTGCCTTTCTACAAACATTACTCAACATTCTCTTAACATGTCAGAACTCCCTAAGGATGCAGGGGAGAGAATAACCATCTACTTCTGTGGTCCACTCGATAAAGGACATCATCCGATGGTAATTGTGGACAAATACTCACATTTCCCATTAATAGAAAATCTCTCATCCACAACTCACAAGCGACTCATTGAAAGACTAAATGGCATCTTTGCGACATGGGGCGTTCCAGCCAATTTGAAGTCTGATAATGGCTTGCCTTTTAACAGTTGAGAAGTCAAGGATTTCCTGGAGCATCTGAACATAAAGCATCAGAAGAGTACACCTTTATGGCTGCAGGCCAACGGACTCGTTGAGCATTTTATGAGTACGGTGAAGAAAGCAGTACAGCGTGCAACTCTTGAGAGGCTCAGTTTAAAAACTGGATTGAATTCCATCCTATGAGGCTAACCCTCACTCCACCACAGGCGGAAGTTCTGTGACTTTGATGTTCAGGAGAGCAAAGGACTTGGTTAACAAGCAGAAAATGAAAGCCTATGCAGACAAGAGGCAACGTGCAAAGAACATCAAGTTTAAGAGAGGAGATCTAGTGATCGCAAGACAAATGCGAAGGAGGAAATCTGATGCTTCATATGAGGATGAACCTTTCCACATAATGTCTGCCAAGGGACACATGGTGACTGCCCAACGTCCTGGAAAGTCTGTTATCAGAGACTCTTCTCACTTTTGGTATTTGATTTATCGGTCTTCTGATTGAGATGGTAAAGGAAAAACTGAACCTGAAAACTCAGTGACTGCTGTTACCTCTTCACCATCTTTGAAAAAAATCTCTGGTACTGAAGAGGTGTCAGGGACTGTCCGGGACTATGTCGGTAACACAGTCAGGGACTTGGGCAAGGACTGGGACCAGGGCAGAAAACGTACACAGAGAGAGGAGTACAGCGCTGCCCAGGATCACACAGGAAGTCAGAGGAGAAAAGGGATCCAAAGGGGAAGCCTGTACAAAGGAACAAGATGGTTAAGACTCAGAAAAGAAGGGCACTCACAAGGCAATTTAGCATTCAGACTAACTACACCCAGGACGGACGTGCAAGACATATATATAGTACAACATTAACAATAAAGGGAATGTGGGGTAAAGCACTCGGGAGCTCCACACGGTAAGACTGAAGCTCAGTAAGTTCCTCACCCACAATTGCTGTTACAGATACTGACTGAAAATACCCACATATAGGATATGTATGCAAAGGCAGGGTCTGTGGAGCTTATACCTATGGTGATGTTATAACAGTAACTCAAAGACAATACTCACAGTGAACAAGAAACACCACCTAGGTAGTCAGCTGAGCCCACGGATCCTGGCGATCAAACAGGAACACGCAAGGCAGTAACAGCAAAGGGGTAGAACTAAACACAAGCACAATAGACAAGGAGCTAGCAAGGGGCAGTGCTTAACAGGAAAGGAAGGAAATCACAGGGCACACTTGGCAGAAAGCAGGTAACAAACATACAAGGTAACAGAAGCAAGACAGCAGAATAGAAAGACAGCAAACTAGAACTGGAACCAAGGAAATGGGAAGAAAGGCAGGGACTGGAAAAGGATATACAGAAGGGGAGGCTACAAGAGTATACTAGAATAGTGCAGGTTCAGGAATCAAGAAAACAAAGTAGCATAGAAGGCAGTGCTGGGGCAGGAACAAGAATTGAGCAAAAGCTCAGGAGTCAAAGTAGCACTGCAGGTAGTGCTAGTTCAGGAGAAGGGAAACTGCTGCAGGTCAGAAACAAGGAATGCTAAGACTCAGGAGTCAAGGTAGCACTGCAGGCAGTACTGGTTCAAGGAAACAGGAAATAGCTACAGCTCAGGAAACGAGGAGTCAAGAGAGCACTGCAAGCAGTGCAAATCAGGAACAAGAAATAGCTGAAGCCCAGGAACAGGAATAAAGAATAACTATAGCTCAGGAACTCAGGAAACAAGGTAGCACTGCAGGCAGTGCTAATTCAGGCACAAGGAATAACTATAGCTCAGGAATCAAGGTAGCACTGCAGGCAGTGCTAATTCAGGCACAAGGAATAGCTATAGCTCAGGAACTCAGGAAACAAGGTAGCACTGCAGGCAGTGCTAATTCAGGCACAAGGAATAGCTATAGCTCAGGAATCAAGGAACAAGGATTAACTATAGCTCAGGAATCAAGGAATATCAAAAGCTCAGGAAACACTGGAAACAAGGGTATCAAAAGCTCAGGAAACACTGGAAACAAGGATCGGCCTCACCGGTATACAGCTACAATGACCAACACTGGGCTGAAGGATGCTGGGGCTTAAAAGAGCTCACCTGTAATCACATGCATCAGGTGTGAGCAGGCTAGCAGCAGCCAGCCACAGGTGAACTGAATTCCTCCACCCATCCTTGGCCTGCAGGGGTGGAGACAAAGCAGTGAGCAGGGGATTACAGGTAATGGAGTTTCCAGCATGAGCAGACTGGCTTCCACAAAACCCGGCATGGATTGGGAATGGATGTCAATTCCTAAATGATGTCCAAATGCCTGGAAGTCAGGCTATGCATACAGGGGAGTGTCTGGAAGCATATTCGAATACTGGAAAGCCCCACAATTCGGCCCCCTGGTGGTGGGAACGAGAGCACAGGGAGTGAATCGTGACAAGAGGACAGCTCCCAGCTTCCAATAACCAGATCAGGTCGAATAATTAAAGCACCAAGAAGGTTGATTGAAGAGATGTAATTGTGCATACATATACTGAGTTGTAAAAAATTTACATTTTATATTTAACCGAGGGGGAGATGTAGTGTCTTACGAGTTTTATGATAGAACCCTTTTGGCTGTTACCGCACTCCATAGAGTTGTGACATAGGTGTCACAGCAGAATGCAACCAATGCTTGTTTTAGAATGTTGAGTTTGCAGTTACATGCAGACGAATTAAGACATGTAATATAAAGTTCTGTGTGTGGCATAGTCATGGGCGGGTACCCAGGCTGGGGAGGATGCTGTATTCACCAGAGGAGCGAAGGTAACGTTTAAACAGCATCATTAGCAGGCTGTTTAATGTAATTACCATATTGTTGCTATAAAGAAGCCTACTGGTCTGAGAATACCCTACAGTTGAATTTGACGTAAGAAGATGGCCTTTCCCTTTGTCTGTATTCAGCAATTGGGGTTTTAATGACCACCTAAAATCTTGTCCACATTTGAAACAATAAGACAACAGTGGGCTGACATTATTGATAAATCAAAAAGTAATCAATTTATCTGTTCAAGCTTGCTTCCTCCACTACTTCCCCTGGCACTTTTACTCTAGCATCCCCTCTTCAAACTATCTTTGCAATAAATCTACGGGCCTGATGTAATTAGCATTGGAATAAAGATTCCCAATTTTTGAATATTACTCAATTGCTAATAGGGAATTGCTATACCAAATGTAATAAAGTAGGAAAGTTTTAGTGATTTGGTAGGATTCACATTTGCAATTTACGGAATCACATATAGTGATTCGGTAAATTAAGAATGGATGCTCCGTTCAGGCCTGGAGAACACAGAGGAAGGCAGTGACTGATAATCTGAGTAAATCTGAGGTTTTTCATTGCTATTCAACCCTCACACATAGGGGTATGGCATGACATCCATCTACTCCACACTGGGGTCTTGCTTTGCCATTTTTGACGAGATAGCCAGTAGCTTTATATGGGTTCTTGGCCATTTCCCTCTCCGTGCCTTTATGGGTAGCTTTACTTTGACTGAGGACTGGATCTCTCTTTGCAGAGTCTAACAAGTTACTGAGCATTTTCACACTTTTTCCAGTTACTTCTTAAAGGGTATTTGGCTGGTGTTTATTTTGTCCTGTGTTTCACTTGGCAAGTTCTTATTTGTATCCGAGGGTTGTGGGTGTAAGTCTCTACTGTGGGAACCTACCTTTCCTGAAAAGTACGCTGGGGGAAAAAAGGAAATTAAAGTTCAATGAGAAAGAGTTAGAAATTTTTACTGAGAACGTGTCGCCCATAATGATGATCTTTTTGTAAAACCATCATTTAGTGTCCTTGAGTGTTTGAAAAATATATGGCTCAGCATTCAGGAGAAGATCAATTCTGTAGCGGCCACACAGCGTACCATTGATCAAATTAGAAAATAACGGCATCATCTTAATCAAGAACCATGGAGAAAGTGACAAGTTGGCCAAGTGAGGCACGTGCAACCAGAGTAGAACCCTCAACGCAAACATTGCCAAGCCAATGTTTCCTCTAATTATTCTTTCTTGTGAGCGGCAATAGAATGTTTGCATGCAAACTTTTCTTGCTTGTGTGCAACCAAGTGATGAGATGTGCAACTGGGCAAATCGACCAGCTACCACATAGATAAGAAGCACTGACAATGCCAAAAGGTCTGGCTTATAAATGAAAGTGACTTCATGATGAGGTTAGGCACTGAATATGTCCTTATAAATACACTCTGTCACTCACCCTTGCACCCGTGCATTCATTCATCACTGACTCGTTCTTGCATTCCCCCCTTTACACAACCACAATAAAATGCATACACAAACTTGGCCACATATACAAGATGAATTAAAGGAATAAAAGGAGAACAAAGAAAACATGCTGTCACCTAAAAATGGTGAGTATATGCTTGCAATAAGAAAATTAAAGAAAGAAGCAGGTGGCTGTCTTGCAACGGTATTGTCCATTGTGTATTGTTGCTTTGTAGTTCCGACTGGTTGTCACACTTAGAAACAATGCAATGACCATCTTGCAATTGTAAAATAAAGATACCATGTGGGCATTGCCATTTTATGATGGTCATCTTGTCTAGACACAGCAGCTATGCAGGTTATGGTACACTGCAGATGAAGTGAGCTGCAAGCAAGCAGCCAGTTAGTATTGTATTTGGAGCTGTAACAAGCTTTAAAAATGAAAAGAAAGAGGAGAGGGAAAGAAATAAAAATAGGCCTATAAGAAGAAAACGTAAAATTAAAGGACTGGCCCACCAACCTTGAACTAAAGAACACCCATTTTCAAGGAGATGTGCACACATGACCAGAAAAATTGTGTCACTCACAGGGCAAGAGAGACAATGACTGAAGTGGGCTCACCAACTGCCCCATGCTATCATGAATAGAGCATAGTGTATGATATTCATACTGTACTGACAGGGGCAGCAGCGGGCGGTCCCGGTATGTGTGTATGTATATATATATTTCAAACAAAGTTCCCGCAAGGATACCAGCCACATCCACAAGGCGGAGAAGGTTCAGGACAGCAGGTGCGAGTCCTGCTCACAATCCAGGAAGAAGTCCACCTCGTAAATCAACAAGATAAACAGCCCGCACACAGCGTGGCAGTTTCAATGGATTTAATGGCTACGTGTTTCAACCCAAACAGGTCTTTGTCACGGCCTCAGTATGAATGTATGTATGTATGTATGTATGTATGTATGTATGTATGTCACTGCAAAAACCAAAGGTTACAGGGACGTTCTAGTTCGGCTCAGATTTCACTCGTATAAAACAATAGAAATTCAGCAGTTATAGTTACCTGAGCCAACTATAACTTACGCCCCCTGCAATTCACTGCTTATGACCTTACATATTACATCACTCATGACATGGTCAGTGACACCTGCTTTGTTTATGTATGTGCTTCCTGTTGAAGTTTAATTTCTGTGAAATGAGCATCAGACCCAGAACGGCCCTCCAAAACTTAATGAGGGAGGGGGATTTCGGCCTCGGGCACCCCATCCCCCCTCCCTGGACCGATTTCAGTACTGGGGACCCCATCCCTGGGGCCCGGCCAAAATTCAATGGGGAAGGGGGGCAATGCGGCCCAAGCCGATTTCGGTCCGGGGACTGCATTCCACGGGGCCCGGTCTCTTGCTCCTGAATGCCCTGGAGCCCACCTGGGGCACTCTCTCATGCTGGTGTTTTGGGCGATGTGGGTGGAGTCTGAATGCCCCTGTGGTCCCTGCCGCCTCCCTGCTCCAGCGGGAGCCGGCATTGCTCCCACACGTAGGGAGCAGAAACAAATGTTGCTCCCTGCCTGTGGGAGCAATTCTATCATCTGTTTTCCTGCCCGCTGGACAGCAGGCAGGGAAACAGATGAAAAGACCGCTCCCAGCGGGTGGGAGCAGTTTTCCTTCTCCCGCCAGCTGGGGGCGACCTTACTGTTTGCTCTCGGCTGGCGGGAGCTGTCAAAGCTCCTGCCAAGGGATAGCAAACAGCTATGTCCCGGAGGTGGGCACCCTGGAACATAGGGAGCCGGCCCTGGGGGATGGCAGTCTCCAGGGCCAAAATTGGCTCCAGGAGCGCTCTTCTTTACTTTGCACATGCTGGCCATGGGGAGGTGGTGGTCCCTGGGGGTCCACATGGCCCCCCTAATTAAAGAAATTAAGCCCCGTGGAGGTGGTGGTCCCTGAGGCATATTAAAGCCCCAAGAGAGGGATCTGGGCAGCGCCCTCCTTTATTAAATTAAGCCCCGGGAAGGTGGTGGTCCCCGGGGCTAAAAAGAACCCTTAGAGAGGCCCCTTTGCGCCCCCTCCTTCATTTTTACAATAACCCGCATGCCCCACAAGACATGGCCCACCCAGGGGCTATACTGTAAACAAGTGCTGGAGACCGTGCTTGATTTTTTTTTGCCATAAATTTGCAAATCTGTTGCGATTTTCACCACAAAATTGGAAACAAAATCCTTTTTGGCCCTGGAGGGGTCCCTGAGGGACCCCAGCACCAACCCTAGGGGGTCAGGGTATTCCTACCCTGCCCCCTTCTCTTTATGTTTTTCTTTGGGACTCAGCTGAGTCAGAGTACCAAGATGGCTGCCAACACTTTCTGGTTGAAGTGTTTGCAGCTAATCAGATCTCTGCATGAGATCGGGAGGATTCGCATCCCTAGATATACAAATTAGTTTTTTCTTTAATATCTCCAGAACTACTAAATGGATTTACACGAAATAACAAAAAGGGTGCGTGCTTTCTGGACCAAAAGCTACCTTTCTGCCAAATTTGGTGTAATTCTGTCCAGCTGTTCGGACTGTAGTTGTGTTCAAAATCCCCATGAGAATTAACATGGGAAACAAACTTTTTTTGACCACCCCGTTTTCTCTGCCCTCGCTTGACAGCTAGAAATAGAAGGCGGTGGCATACTGGCCTGTGGGCTGCAGAGAAAGCTTTGGGGCTACTCTCCTGCTACTTCCGAACTGCCCTTCTTTGCAGGTGTTTACACTTCCTCTATTAACATTTCTATTGACAAAAGCATGTCTTTAAAAATGAATTTAGAAGCGCAACTTCATAACCACAACGGCACTCTAATGATGCATTTTATGAACACAGTGGAACCCTACAGTGGAACCCTATGAGGTGCACACTGCTTGTAGGTTTCTGCATGGACGGAAAGGTGTGCGCACGCCCACTCAGGCACTCAGTTTAGAGGGAACTATGCCGCCAACACCCCTTGAGGAATTAACTAAATCCACTTTGAGTTGGAGACTTGAGGCCTGATTTATACTTTGGGGGATGGGATAATTAGTCAGAAAACGTGAGAGATACCCAGTCTGCCGTATTAGAATTGCATTATATCCTAAGGCATTGTTTATTATGGCGGACGAGATATCCGTCACATTTGTGACAGCGTATCCCATCTACCAAATTATAAATCAGGCCCTATCTGTCGATTCAGTTCAATGGACTCCTCCACACCAACCATAACTGCTAAAAGTATCAGACTCATATCAATTCAAGTTTAAAATTATTTAATGTGTCACAGTTTAGAGATAAAGTTGAAGTCAGCAAGACAAAAGAAATAAAACATCCAGTCGTGTCTCAATGCAGTCTTTCACCTTTTAGTACATTATCAGAAATGTAGTGCCATGTATAAAAAAACATATATATATATATATTTACATTTATGTTTGGATAGAATACATGTCGTAGCAGGCTCACAGAACATTCAACTTTAGAAAAGAAAAAAAAAATGTCATAGTAAATGAGTAAATCTTCAATATTTTATTCTAAGTCAAATAGAGCTATTTAGTAATAACCAATTAATTCTATATATCAGAACATTAATTTACAGTGCTTTCTTAAACAGATGTACGACACAGAAAGGGCTAGAGTCAGAAGGCGAGGGACGCAAGGAGAGTGGTTCTGATATGGACGAAGGCGACAAACCACCACCAGGTTCCTCCCCAGCAGTGCCTCAAAGAGCCAGATGCAGATTTATAACTAGGCCTGGGCGTGAACTTCCGCTCCCAGAGTTTGCAGAGTTTTTCACGCTCCGCGTAGCGTGCAGTTCTGAAAAACTCATTTTTCCTCGTTCACGCATGTTAAGTTGGCGAGTGCGAGTGAGGAAAATCTTACTCCAGAAAACCTTCCGGCGAGATTTCTCAACGTTAAGAAACCTTCTGTTCATGTTGAGGAAGCTGCCGCTCGAATAGAACATCCACTTGAGCGGCAGAAAGAAGCAGCGCCCTCTTGCGCTGCGCCTGGTGCCGTTTGCGCCGATTTTCCAGCACGGGACAAACACCCGGTGCTAAAAATCAACGCAAACTGCGTGACCTAACACAATCCGCCGCTTGTGGCACTACGCATAGCACGGCGGAGTTTTTTGGCCACTTTCTGAACTCCACCCAGGCCTATTTATAACTCGGCCATGCTTTGCTGGAGAATCTGAAGAGTTATCTACACGAAGGTGCATTGAACAACCAGCAGTGAGCACAAGACACGCTCTCATAAGGATTCTCCAGAGACATTAGATTGTATAAGGGGACGTTCTTCTGCAAATATTGTTTCTGGAAATGGTGCAGAAACAACTCACATTTTTGGTGGCTTAGAAGCTTCCATGCTGAATGTCCAGTGACAACAAAAGAAAGAGCACAAAAGACATTAGTAAACATTTAGGGGGTATTGAAAGAAAGATTTAAGATGGTTCTGAAAAAATGACAGAAACAATTGAAGAGGGTCAAAAGTCACTGGGCGACAAACTGGAACTCATGATAGAGGCAGTAACAAATCTATGTGGTGTCATTTAGGAAGAATCAGTCACAGAGGTGTTGACACCATTATTGTTGACACCATCATTATTTAGATGCAGCTATAGCTTTAGTAGATGAGTCAACCGCCTGTCCCCTGCTACTGCCGCTTTATCTAGATGCATGGTGAACCTCCAAATTGAGAAGAGCTTTATTGTGTGGGTGTTGCCCGTATCCTTGTGCAGTTACCACTGCTTTGGAGAACTTGCAGACCAGCCAGATAGCAAGTGGGGTCAAGTAGGAGCTGGAAAAATACAAGATGCTTCAAGCCCTACCCGTTTTTCTATTAGTGAAGCTGTGAGTGTGAAGCGCAGTCATAGCCGTGGTGCAGCTAGCGATGGGGGTGGGCCTGCTGGCAGTGCAACATATGAAAGAGCAATGTAGGACAAGGAACAAGAAAATACTGTTGCAATGGCCATCTTGATAGAGCTAAAAAAGTATTTGAGAAACAAACTATTACCCGTATGATGTTATGGAAAAGGATCTAGGACAGCACCTATCGGAGATGACAGACAAAACAGGCTATATGTTTTGAAAATAGCGAAAGATGGACCACTTGCTGTCATTTCAGATTAGCGATAGCTAATCTAAGAATGTAATGATTGGTATTCGGAATTCAGCTGGTCAGATGATGCTAGACCCTGCAGGCATTTTAGCGGCATTTTATGAATTCTACAAAGTCCTTTCTTTTGAGAAGAGTCCCCATTCCCAAGACGTGACTAATGGCTACTTGAAGGCTGTGTGACTACCCTGCTTAATGAATACTCAATGAAAAGTAATGGACACGCTAATCACCTTGATTAAGATTAGGAAAGCATTGTTTGAGTTGGCTTCTGGTAAAGCATCCGACCATGCCTTTATTCCAACTGAATTGTATAACATTTACTCAGATATTATTGTACCTAGAGTTGAAGAGTTGGTTAATTCCCCTTCATTTTTGTCCTTGGTAATAGCATCATGGACGCAGACAAAGCGTTCAACAGGGTCTTGTGAGTTTTCCTGTGGTCTGTAATGTCTGATATGGGGCTAGGAGAATATTTTATCTCTTTTAAATCTCTTCATACCTCATTGTTGGCTCAAATAGTTAGCATGGGTGGATTGTCAGATAAAGTCTTGCGCAATCGCAGAACTAGACAGGGTTGTCCGCTGTCTCCCTCCCTATTGCATTGTATTTGGAACCATTTACTCAGAAATTAAAGTCCCTGGGTAGCATTCCACTTTTGCAGCTCAACTTGTTTAGGGCTAAGGTCATGGCATAAGCAGATGACATTGCCATTCTGACATCTTCCTCGGCTAGAGCCCTCATTAGCATCGAGGAGGTGGCCAGCCACTTTGGTGAGGTTTTGGCGCATAAGTTAAACATTGAAAAAACTCAGATTATCACAAGTCTACCCCCTGCCTCCTTAGATTCTCAGTATGTCAGAGAAGCCACATATTTAGTGGTTCGGATCTCTTCTTGTATGAAGGACATCGTTGACCTGAACTATGAGGGGCTTTATCATGAATCATTGACTGTCTTCTGTAATTAAGATAAGCTTAATTTGTAGCTGATTGGGAGATGTAACCTTATCAAAATGGTCATTGTGCCACAGTTTCTTTATCTGTTTAGATCGATAACGCTATATCTTCCCAAGCATTTCTTTTCTTTTAGAAAGGTTGAGGCCAGCTGGCAGAAATTTTTCTGGGAAAACAAACCTCTCCCTCACACCCCCCCACCCCCCCCTTCACCCCTGCTCCATTCTGTATTTACAGCTATCATGTGATACGGGGGCTATGTCCCTCCCTTCGTTACGGCTGTACTTAATCTCCTCTTATGACTGGAACGTCTCAGCATTTATGGGCATACATGATTGGCAGTTGTGAAGTCTCTTTCCAGAGTATGTGACTTTTGGCCGTATACGGGCGCCCTCGCAAGGCTTGATTGACCCAGTCTACTTTAAACATACTAGATTTAAAATGCTTTCTGTCTATCATAAGATTTGGCTTTCAATCAGAACGCAAGACAATATTTCAAGCTTTAATTAGTACACATCCCTTGGGTGCAACCCTATTATGCCTCGGCTATTGCATGATGGTTATGCAAAGTTCTGGCGCTGTATTGGCATACACTGTCTCGATCAACTGTTTTGCAATCGGGTATTTTTTTCTTTTGAGGCATTACAGAATTTATTTGGCATACATAGGCAGGGCATTATTTTAGATATCTGCGGCTCATCTCAGCTAATGAAGTTGAAATGGAGCAAATTCGTTTTTTGGGCTATTTTTGTCGCATGCCGAAACATCGCTCTATTGGTACTCTCTACGAGATTCTTATGAGCTTCAGCTCTAGTGAACAACATTTTCTGCATCTAGCAGCTAAATGGGCTAAGATTTGGCCCCGCCTGTTTCTCCTGAGGATATTAGATTTTGCATTCAGCTGGCCCAAAACACGCTTAATGTATCTCGCCTCAAAGCTCATTCCTTTAAGATATTATATAATATGTATTGTACACCCTATAGATTGCTTAGAATGGGGGTTAGAGAGACTTCTGCTTTCGGTGTATGGGGCCAGATGTGGATACTACTCACATCTTTGCAACCTGCCCAATTCTTTCACAATTTTGTGCTGTATTATTTAATACATTGAATGACTGGTTGCAGCAGGATGCTAATTTTGATTCTAAATGTATTATGTTGGGTAGCTCAAGGGATATACCTCGCAATCTGTTTGGTATATTTATTTTGCAATAACAGTGGCACGACTGGGCATTGCAAGAGCATGGTTACAAGGTGAGTTGCCAGATCCAAGGGCGTGTTGGCTGGAGTTCATTCTTGCCCGAGGCTTGGAATTTACGATAAATACAGAATAATCCTAGTAGACGTAAATTGATGAAGCTATGGGCACCAGTTAGGGAGGGGGTTTGCGACTTATATGCCTGGCTACCTTCATGAGATCTTATGAAATTTATCTCGATGTGTCCGTTTGTGTTCCTAATTATGGGTACTATGGGTATTACTCTGGTATGACAAATGAATTGATTAATTCTACAAGATGCTATGAACATGCAACTGTGTTTATGCTGTTGCGATGGTAACTGTATTTTAACTTTTGATACTTTCTCAATAAAAAAAGAAACTACTGAAAATCTATGCTTGTTGTTTCTACTCGTTTGGTTTTGTTTATAAAAACATTCTACATGTAAGCAATGATATTTATATTTCACCAAATACACAAAGAGTGGCAAATGCCACAGTTATTACTTATATAATTGCCTGAAAATAAAGATTGTTTAATTTTTGAAGCATCAAAAAAGTTGTATTGTGTATTCATTTGCTAAGACAATACTTCAAACTTACCGCAAAAATAGTAATCTGTGATGTCATGATGTGTTCTTCTTCCTGCTTCCCATAATGCATCTTGACCATAACATGGAGCTGGATTCGGTTCCTAATCAGCAGAATCTGGAAGAATTGTGGGTGGTCCCTTTCTTGATGCTATATCATGCAATAGCAAAAAGAACAGATGATGGACGGAATGCAGAACAATGCAAGCATTCACCCCCAGGCACAGATCAGAGTCTAATCCATCATTTTTTTGCTCACCACTCCACCCCAGTTTGGACCCAGCCATATGCAAATCAGTCATGACCCTGCTCTTCATGGGAACAGTCCAGCTTTGTTTCCGGTCCAGTGAGGACCTGGCCTGGCAGTTCGGACTGGACTGTTCCCTTGAGGAACAGGGTCAAAACTGATTTGCATATGGCTGGGTCCAAACTAGAATGGCATGGTGAGCAAAAAAAACGATAGATTTAGGCCCAGATCTCTGTACTGGGGGTGAATGTTTGACATTGTTCAGCAGTCTGTCTATCAATTGTTCTTTTTGCATATCATGCAAGATAGCACAGGCGGCTATAAGTTTGAAAGAAGTCTCAGGGCTATATTGCAGGGCATCACCACTCTTAAGCAGACACCCAAATCTTCTAAAAGTCCAAATGGCCATTCTACTACAAATTGTGTTCTATTGTGAGCAATAGTAAATCTTCGCCCACTTGGGGTGCTTGGATTTATGTATGGAGGTAAAATTCAAGAATGCGTACGCACCTATTAATAATACAAATATTATTAATTCTTCACATAAACCACGGTTCATATGTACATCTCCATCATCATATTCTCCTCTGGCTACTTATCTGTAAATCCGACTAAACATGTACAAAACGTGGGTGCTGCATGGGAAACTGCTAATTAGGTCTGTGATGATACAGGCTACATCACATACCACTTGTATGTTTAGTAGGTTTTGACTTTTTCAGGTTTTTTTTTAAATCTGTATATTGAACTTTGTGTTACAATCAGTGCATACAGTTTGCACAGCAGTTATCATATTTTGCATAATATACATTGGTGCAACATTACAGTACTTGAGCGTCTGGTACATAGTGCTTGGGACTGAGCAGTTAACTGTATCAAAAGGGACGTACAGGTAAGAGCGCTTATGAGTATTACCAGCTGCAGTTTGCTGGTTCGGATAATCTGCATACTACGTCCAATATACCTCGGTGATGAGGCCATTTGCATACCCTTCAAAAAACAGGTTAACTAAGTAAAAAGAACGAGAAATCTGAACATAAGATCAATAGGCCCTTCTTAGACTTTGACCCACCCCACAACATTTCTTTTTCTCCTTTGTCTGTTTACAACAGTTTGTGTTATTACACATCCACATGCAACTGTTTGAGAAAATGAGCAGGCACATCCACAAGGAATGGGTGTTCCAATGCAAGCTTAGCTGCCATACATATGACAGTCAACATATTGTATACAGGTTCTCTATTACAGTGTAATGAGCATTCCGATGCCGACTTGGGTCCATAGAAGGGATGGCTCGTTATCACATCTGTGTTGAGCATGCATAGGTTAGGAGTGTACCTCCACAGCCATCATTAGTGAAGCGAGTGGTCTCTTTACATGGCTTTGAGAAGAGGGAAGAATATGGGGTGGACAAATAAAAAGAACCAGGAAGAGCTTGGGCCATTTGGAATGTTGACTGGCCCCTGCTTGTGGTAGTGGCAAATATATCAGGCGTGTTTGCAGCTCTGTGCGTTAGAGAGAGGAGGTGGTGCGTTGCGTTGGGGAAAGGACTTTGACCGCTCCCTGCTCGCCTGTCTCAGTTGTGCAATACCGGATTAGGATCTTACAGTATCTGGGTCTGCCAGGGAGGCGGGAACAGAGACTTGTGCATCACCTGGTTGTGCGCCCTGAAAGTCATGCAGAATAGCATCCCAGCTTACTGCTAAAGGATTTTTGCGGAGGCCTAAGGTATACTCAGTGCGCAATGCCACACATTCCGCCCTAGCCCATACCAGCAGCAACTGTCTCCAGGCCATTAAGGTGGGAGGATCGGGTGACTTCCATAGTTTTGTGATCAGGCGCTTGGCTGTCAGTATACCCAGGTCAAGAAAGCGGGAGGTGACCGTCTGCCGTTTACCTCAAGGGTAGAGGTGTAATATCGTGTTGACTTTTTCTGTTTCTGAATAAACACTCATTTGTAGATAGTGGGTATAATGCTACATGAGTACAATTAGAACATCCAAAAACATGGGGAAAATGTGGCAAGTCAATACAAATTTTAATTTGTATATTGCAAGTCCGGGGGGAGGGGGCTAAAAAAAAACTATATGATTGATAATGTTTGCGAGCATTTCATCAAGAAATTGTCAAGAAAGCTGGATAATGCACCCTTTGAAACATCATCAGCTGTTGCAATGACACCCTGGTAACTACTAGAGGCCAGGAGGTGAAGTGAGAATAACAACTGAACATGGCTAGGTATGGCCTGATTTCTGAAAGTGTCTCTTCTTAGAGTAGTTCATTAATGAGGACCAAAACAACATGGCTACTCAGTCTTTGCATATCTTAAATATCCTCCTCTCTCTGTTAAAAGATTGGAATTCTAACCCTAAAATACTTTTCCAGTCTCCTTTTCCTCCTCTGCAATCCAGTCAGCATCTGCATATTGTTCGCCATCCCATACTATGCTGCCATTGTAGAAGATGCTGATGCTTTTGGGGCCATTTGGTGGTAAACTGCGCATGCAAAATGGTCATTCTACAAATATTCGCTAATTGGAAATTTGTAATACATATAAATAGTAAGTCCTTAATATTATTTTTTATTATTAGTAATTGCAAACAAGGAATCGCTATTTGGAGTCGGAACTTTAAGGAATTGCTATTTATTCAGTTTGCAAAAAATCAGTAGGCTTTGGTACATAAGAAAAATTCAATTTGTTTTTAATTGGTTACCGACAAATATGCGACTTTTTAGCAAATTACTAATTTCCTGTAGCTTGAGCCCTTAATATTTTCTTTTAGGTAAATTCAACAAAAGAGGACATGGCATTACAGAGACTGCCAAAATGCCACTCTCCTCACAAACTCAGACAGTGGCAGATAACTTTTTCATCTTCCAAGGCTGGGTCTTTTGCATTGCGTTCCACCTCCGTAACTGTTGAGATGCCTAGATTTACTGATCAACACTGACTCACCTGAAGACCCTGAGCTAGCCTCGCTACGTCAAGAGCTTAGTTCTTGTGCTTGCTCTCATTATTTGTCTTAGAATTAGTAAGTCTATCCATGAATTTTTTGTTCCTAAACAAAACAAATAGTGTAGTTATACCCATTAAAAAACAAACCTTGATCCAACTATTCAGCCCAACGCTAGGCCTATAATAACCCTACCAATATTGTGAAAAAGTTGTGAAAACAATAGTAGTGGCACTGCATCAAAATTATCTCAAAACAGATAACAGAAAGTATTCATTTTGTGTTCAGCTGCTTTCTATTTATGCTATACCTGCTTGTTGTCTTAGACACTGCGGACCACTATATTCTTTTAAATAGATGGCTTGACTTTTTTAAAGCATTTTTTTTATTGTTAGCATTTTCACATAGTCAATGACTAAGCACTAAGAGAGTACATACCAAAAGAATGATTTTCCTTAACACAATAATTTACATACCATTGTGTATAAGTACTAGAATCTTTTTCCCCATAACTGCCTGAAGAAACATCATTGCAAGATTAGACCTATTCATTAGTAACAAAGGGTGAATCCGGGGTGTTGGCACGAAATGGAAGTGGAGGAATAGAAATTCCAGTAAATATATTATACATCACATTAATAAATAATAAGTCAACCAGTACATAGATTGGCTCTTTTTTATTCTACAAATATGTAACCTGTGTGTGGTGTGCCACAAGGCTCCAGTCTTTCACCTTCCCTCTTTAACAGTTACCTGGCCCCATCTGTGACTTCTTCAACAACACTCAGGTGGCAGTACAATTTTATGCAGCTATATTTGAACCTAAAGCTCATTCTCCCAATCTCTCACAAAGCTTTACATAAACCTGCAGGTATCGTATCACAGACAAGAGAAGATAAAGAATATGCTGCCGCATTTTACATATGCCTACACAATTCCAACTTTACCTGTACACCTGAACAACAAAAAACAGATGTACAAGGGGTTCACTTGAAAACGCTGACGCCTGAGCAAATAGCTCAACTTGACACCTCCCTCTCTATAGATGGAATTAGAACTACAATTAAAGAACTAGCTAAAAGCAAAACCCAGGGAAGTGATGGTCTCTCAACTGAATTTTGTGCAACTTTCCAGAACGTAAATGGTGCCACACCTACTAGAAACATACCTGGCAACGAGACAGGTGGGAATTCTGCCCCCAATAACAGGGAAGGAATAATTGTGGTGCTCCCAAAAGCACACAAGTACCCACTTGACACAGACTCTTACCACCCACAACTGATGCTAAACCTCCACTATAAGATAGTGGGCAAGGTACTGGCATCCGTAAGAAGCGGCCAAATAGTCATGTGGAGTACAGAGGGGGAAGAGGCAGGGGCTGCACCTAATTCCCACTTTTTTTTTACTTGGCCATGGTGCCAATAGCAGAGAGATAGTAAGGAGAGATTGACATGCAAGGGGAATGGCACTGAATGAATAACAGCACCTTTTATCCCTACATGTGGATGATGTTCTACTATATTTTCACAATGCAGGTGTGGATTTAACACACTGTCATTAATTTACGATAATGCACAATATCAAGCCTAAGAGTAAATAAAGGACATTTAACTTACCTTCGGTAATGCTCTTTCTGGCAGAGATGCTAGCCACAGATCCCTCAGTCTGAATATTCCCCAGGCATCAGACTGGATCCGTAAACTTTTCAGCAGTACCTCTGAGCACCAGTAGGTGGTGCGGTGCAGCTCCGCACTGACGCTGTTCTACTCCGGAAATGATGTGCACTACTCCCACGCTGTAGGAGGCTGGCTTAGTATATGGTGCTCACTTATGTAAGTGTAGCACCCTGTACTAATCCAGACAACCCTAATGGTGATTTTAGTGGTCTTAGACAGCCTTAGAAAGCTCTCTAAGCAGTAGCTGTGGAGAGCAGCCTTCAGGCTTAGTCCAGAAGGAGTGTAAAGCAGCTTGTTTTACCAGTACTTAATCTTATGGTGTAGATTAAGTGAAAAATAACCACACAGTGTAGTTATAAAAATATGTATTTATTATAAACACTCACTAACACATTGCAATATCTCCTACCCAGAGATATAACCACAATGCACACAATACTTTGATAACAGAACACGCAAGTAGCACAAATACACAGTGGTCCCTTTGGGGGGGGGACCAAACCATATACTAAAATAGTGGAATGCAAACCATGACCTAAGTCGAGACCGGACCCAGAAGATGTAGAAGAGCCGGGGACCCAAGGAACCACCCAAAGTAAGTACCCAGGAAACCCACGGAGGCCGTGTGCAGAGTGGGAACACGACCGCGGACTCAATACAAGTCAATGGGTAAGTCGTGGTTGCAGTTTTTAAAAAGAAGGACCCTTCCCTGCGGACCCTGAAGATACCCCATGGAAGATGGAAGGTTGGAGAGTCACCCCACCTGTGGATAACCCAGGAACCAGGATACCTACACCAGGGAAGTCGGGTGCATAGGTGCGAAGGGACGTCGGAAACCGCCGTAGACCACAATGGAGGACTTCAGTGAAGATGCTGCTGGTGAAGGTGAAAGAGTCCGGTGGAACCCAAAGGTGGATCCAAGATGAGAGGTACCTGCAAGCAGATGGGACAGAGTCTATGCCACTCAGGAGTGACCAGGAGGCACGGAAGACGATTGCCCACCGATGTCGGAGCTGCAGGTGAGTTGACGGTGACCTTGAAGTTGCAGCTGTCCGGACCAGGCGATGCTGCGGAAGACGTCAGATGTCAAGAGCCAGGGGTCAGTGTCTGGCGTGGGTACCAACAAGCCTTGGCAACGGCAAACAGCGTAGTAGTCAAAAAAGGTGCAGTGTCGGGACCAGCAAGGTCCAAGTGACTCACCATGAGCAGGTAAGTCAGAGCAGGCGCCGAGCAAGCAGAGGAGTCCACTGGAGCCAAAGAAGACCCTCAACCCATGGGCTGAAGGCACAGGAGTCACAAGAGGACCTCAAGCAGCTCACCAAAGGATGAAGGCCTGCAGTGCAGAGGATGCGGTGCAGGCAAAGATCTTGCCTGCAGGAGATGCTTTAGGCTGGAGCTTCTTGGAGCCCAAAGATCTCTGGTGAAAAGAGTCAACAAGCCTTGGCAACGGCAAGTCAACGCGGTGCACAGGGGTACTGCTCCAGCGGTTCCGACGAGGGATACTGGCTTCAAACTTGCTGTGAAGACAGTGCAGGCCTCGAGGGAGTTGCAGAATAACCACCTGTGTTGCTGAACCTTTTGGAGTCCATAGGAGCTCAGGAACAGCAGAGAGATCAGCTTTGTTGCGGTGCCTGCAGATGCAGGGTGGGGACTCCTTCACTTCAAGGAAGATTCCTTTGGGTGTCTTAGAAGTCCACAGGCCTGTAGAAGGACCTGTATGGAGCACAGGCACAGGTGATGCAGAAGACTGGCAGGAAGACGAGACCAGGAGCAGCAGGAGTCTTCCCAGTTGCAGTCTCGGTTCCCAAAGCAAAGTCCAGCGAAGTCCAAAGTGCCCAGATGGTTGAAGATGAAGTGGTTTTGGATCTGAATCTTGTCCCAGGACGAATCTAAGGAACCACCCACAGGTAAGCCCTTAAGTACCCTAAGGAAAGGGTTGGGACGATTCAGGGGTCCCTCGCACAGGAGGGCTGGACAGCGGGGAGGTTTTGCGCCAGAGCGGGAGCCAACGGCTCCCTGAAATGGTTCCAACTGGAGTATGCACGGAGGGCACCAAATGTGCCCTTGAAAGCAGTCTAGTGGCGCTGGCAAGCGCCCCCACCCTGTCCAAATACATTAAGTCCTGTCTGGGAGGTGGTCACACCTCCCTGTGACAGGAAACTTATTGTCCTGCCTTCCGCTGCTCAAGCTTGGCTCAGCAGCAGGAGGGCAGAATCGTGTCTCTGGTCGGCAGCAGCCATAGTTTGCTGTGCGGATCTAGAAGGCTGGTACCGGAAGCACTGAGGGTCTCCCGAAGGAGCTTTACAGTGCATGGAATCATACCTCCAACACCATTTACGGTGTTGGGGTATGATTCCAACATGTTTGATACCAAACACAACAGGGTTAGTTACAGGCAGTTAAAAGTTAGCCATCGCATAATGACGCATGGCCACTCTATGTATCGTAATGGCTGATGCACTTACAACCCGGAAGAATGGACTCCGTAGATTGTAGGGGTGTCCTGCTCATGCAGGGGCACCCTCACACTTATAACCGAGCACCCTGCCTTCAGGATTGAAAGGCCTGCCTTAGGGGTGACTTATAGGTTTTAAGTGCAGTGACCTCAGATATAAGGAAGCTTATATCTGTCCTAAGGGGTGCTAGCACCAGCTTACACAGGCTGAAATGGCAGGCCTGTAGTCACCATTTGAGTGTTCTCCCATGGGTGGCATAATACATGCTTCAGCCTATGGGGGACCCCTGGTGTACCTACGCCCTGGGTACCTTAGTACCCTATACTAGGGACTTACAAGTGTACATCAGTAGCCAATCTGGGGGTTACCCAAGTACTCACTATGTCCAATTTAGGGAAGAAGTACAGAGACTGGGGTTCTGATTAACAGGATCCCAGTCACACTAGTCAGAAAAACATAGCAACATCAGGCAAAAAGTGAGGGCAACCATGCAGAAGGGTCCTACCTTCCTACACACGTGTGGACGTCAGTTGCTCTTGAGACTGTCTGCACCCCCAGACGCAGAGCCCCAAAAGTGAATTGGAGTAACCAGTGTGCAGATTCCTAGACTTGGGATCTTATTAATGGATAGTGACCAACCACAGAATGGGGAGGATTAGAGGGTTGGACAGGAATCTGCAGCTAGATAAAGTCTCTACCAGAAAGAGTCTTTACCAAATGTAAGTTATCTGTCCTTCTGATAGAGACTTCTAGCCGTAGATTCCTCACCTTTTGTATAGGCACTAATGCAGTACCTATATAGAGGTGGGTATGTGAAATGACTCAAACCAGAAAGTCCTGCAGAACCTAGTGGGAAAAATGCCCCTCTCGGTGAACTTGACTATCCAGACAACAGTGCTTCATGAACGTATGGAGGGACACTCACATAACTGTCTGGCAACTGTCTAGGACAGGACACCGTGTGCTAATACAGTAGTAGCAGTTTTGGCCCTGGTAGAATGAGCACACAGTCCTTCCAAACGTTGCTTTTTAGCTAATGTATAGCAGATCTTAATGCAGAGCACGATCTAGCGGTAGATGGTTTTCTTCGGCATAGCTCAGTCTTTTTTCACTCCAGAGAACCCCAAAAATAGCTGATCGCCCCGTAGTACGATCTTTGTAGAAGCATAGCGCGCCCTTGGGGTCCAAGTGATGGAGTCTCTCCTCATCCATAGAGGGGTAAGGCAGAGCATGGAATGCCAGCACGGCAATGTTTTAACCAATGTGGAATGGCATCAACTCTAGGTAAAGATGCCCGGGTCCGCAGAACCAGTTTGTCAGAGAAGAAGATGGTGTATGGTGAGTTGACACAAAGAGCTTGAAGCTCACTCACATGCTGTGCTGATGTGATGGCAACGAGGAACGCTGTCATGAGGGTGAGGAGCCACAAGGAACAACTGTGAAGCGGCTCAAACTAAGTGCACATTAGAAACTTGAGGACCAAGTTATGGTTCCGCTGTGGCATAAGGAGGGAGAGGGAGGAAACAAATGTTGCAAATCTTTAAAAAATATGCATAACGACTGGAGACTTAAACAAGGAGGGCTGCTCCTGCAACCGCAAAAGAGCCGAAAGGTACCCTTTAACTGTGCCCAGAGCAAGGACAAAGTAAACAACAAAACGTCAGACAACTTTGTCTGCAGGGGGTCTATCTGCCGAGCACAGAACCAAGCAACTAATTTGTCCCAATGATAAGCAATTTCAGTTTTTGTCAAGTGAAACCTGGCTACAAAGATGACATTAACCACCTCAGGAGGAAAGTCGAAGGTGTTCAGCGGTCACTGCTCAATCTCCAAGCAAGAAATTAGAGATTGTTAAGGCCTGGGTGCAGAACCATGCCTTGTTGCTTTGAAATAAGTTCCTCACACTGTGGCAGCCATATCGGAGTGCAGATGATCAAGCCCAGGAGGTCTGGATACCATACTCTCCGTACCCAAGCCGGAGTTACTAGGATGGCCTGGGCTCGGTCAGGCCTTATCCTCAAGAGAACCTGGAGCAGAAGTGGTATCGGCAGGAAGGCATACATGAGTCCTAAGTTCCACTCGAGGGTCTCTGAGTGAGAGATGCCCTGGAAACTCTAACGTGCAGAAGTGCAGACATTGGGCATTCTCGAGGGTGGCGAACAGATTGAGCCAAGGTTCTTCCTGTTCTGGGAAGAGACCTTCCGCCACCTCCTGGCTGCCACTCGTAATCCGATAGGTGCCGATGGTTGAGCTTGTCCGCCATGGCATTCAATGACCCTGGCAGGTAATTCACCATAAGGAAGATCCCTTGGTGGTCCAGCCATTTCCAGAAGTGAAAGGCCTCCTTGCACAAGGTCCATTACCCCACCCGCCCCGTTTTTTTGCAGTACAACATGGCTGTGGTGTTGTCTGGGAGCTCCTGTGCCAGCCACCCCTTGATGGCTGGAAGGAAGGCTTCCAACGCCAAGTGGATGGCCAAGAGCTACAAAAAGATGATATAGAGCTGGGACTCCGCCAGAGATGAGAGGCCGCTGATCTCCACCTCTCCCTGATCGCCACCGTAACCCAGAAGCGATGCATCAGTCACCAATGTGAACTCTGTATTAAGACGGGAGAGGGGTCTGCCGCTGACCCAATCGCGGCACAGTAACCACCACTGCAGATCTTTTGCAGTACCCTCCAAAATCTGAACATGGTTGGAGAGATCATCTTGATGTTGGGTCCACTGCGACTGTAGATCCCACTGCAGAGCCTGCATAAGCCAACTGGAGTGCTCGACCAGCAGGATGCAGGAGGCCATCAGTCCCAGTAGCCTCAGAGTTGACCTCATTGAAATCCAGGACCGAGGCTGAAAGATCAGGATCATAGCCTGAATGTCCTGGGCTCTCCTTCCCGGGGAAAGGCACAAAACTGAACCATGTCTAGAATGGCTCAAATGAAAGGGAGTGCCAGAGAAAGAGTCAGGTGCAACTTCGGCACATTGATTGTAAACCCCAAAGATGACAGGAGGTTCACCGTAATCTGAAGGTGGTTGAACATTGCCTGGGGCAAGCCCACCTTCAACAGCCAGTCATCAAGTGAGGGGAAGATTGGCACCCATGACCTCTGAAGATCTGCTGCTACCACCAAACCACTTCCGTGAACACCTGAGGGGTACTGGTGAGACCAAGGGAGAGCAGAGCAAACGAAAAATGCTCCTGTCACACCAAGAACAGCAAGTAGCACCGATGGGCCTACAGAAAGGGCATATGAATATAGGTGCCCTGCAGGTCCAATACCACCATTCAGCCTCCAGGTTCGACAGCAGACGAGGCCTGGGCCAGTGTGAGGATTCTGAATTTTTCCTTCTGCCGTTGAAGGCGCATGTCTGAAATAGGCTGAAGGCCTACATCCTTGTTGGGCACCAGAAATTAGCGGGATTAGCAACTTCTTCCAACTTCTGGCATGAGCACCATTTCAATAGCCCCTTTGGCTTAAAGGTCTCACTCGTCCTGTTGCAGAATAGAAAGACGGTCTTGGTCAGTCATGGGTGGAGGGATGGTGGAAGGTGCAGTGGTGCGAAAAGGAAGGGTAGTTCATATAGCTTCTAAACAATTTGCAGGACCCACCTGTCGGATGTTACCCAGCAAGAATCATCGGATCCTGCCTGCTACCAGGTGGCTGTGCTCCACTAAGGGTGTACTAAATGGATTTGGCAGGTGCCGTTCAGGGGAGGTAGTGGACTGGGTGTCCTGTTGTCCTGTACCATGGGGGGCGGTGGGCACTACAACCATGATGCCGAAATTGCTAGGTGCCAAGCTGGAGCTGGATTGGCTGATGGTATGGGGTTCCTCTTCCGAAGCCACAAAAGGGACAGTAGGGCTGATGGGGCTGGCAAGGTGGGGCAGATAACCTCAAGGAGCATGCGGTAGCCCTGCTTTCTATGAACCGCTCGAGAGCGGAGTCTGCCTTGTCCCCAAACAATTGAGTCCCGTCGAATGGCATGTCTATGAGGGACGACTGGATATCACCTGAAAATCCGGTAGACCACAACCAAGCGTGACACTGATGCCAATGGTCCGCCAGATGGAATCAGTGGTGTCCAAGTCAAAACTAATTGTGAATTTGGCCGCAGACCTGTCAGAGATCATCAAGGACACCTGGGAGGACTTAAGCCACTGAGTCCCATGGGGTGTGAGAATAGTGCCCTAGCAGACTACTGGCATTCACTGACCTGAGCACCAAGCCGGCACGCAGAGGTACTGCTTAAAAGTTTCAAGATCCAGTCAGATGCCTGAGGAATATAGCTGAGGAATCTGTGGCTAGAAGTCTATCAGAAAATAAGTCTTGCTTGTTCCCCTGTGATCACAGCACCCCAGGGACAAACATAGTTTTCCTTCTTCCCACTAAGATCGGAACTGTAAACCTTCCACAACTTGGAGGTCCAAGTATATCACATCAATGCAGAGAACAGAGTGGAATAGCTATAAATCAGACTTGGCGACAAGAAGGTTGTTTCAATTCTGGAAGAAATTGCCGCCCTCAGTGATGGGAAGGCTGCCACCCTCGAAAAATATTGTACCGCAACACTTCCTTTATGACCACAGCAGTAAAAATCTCAAAAGAAATTTAAACTATTAAAAGCACTTTTGATTGAACTGGCAAGGGGCTCAGACAAACACCTGGTGGCACTAATGAAGCTGCAACTACCAATTTTGGAATGGTGTCTGGGAGCCCTACACTACGAAAATTACTACCCGTCTACCCAGCTCCAGTGGGTGGCTTAATGATTCACTAATCCAGCTGCTGAAGAACTGAGATACATTGGTGGTCCCCTAAATAGTGAGTCCATAGTCTGAATGACACTGGACCCAGGAAGCACATCAAAACTACACACAAGATTATTCAACACAGTCAGATTTGTTGGGCATAATGCCTTGTGCATACTGATACCCCTGAGACCTGCTCACTAGAATCCCACCCCCCTACTGGCTACACCCAAACTTCAAAGATCTATCTAACTCTGTAATTCTGCAGAATGGCCCAGAGCCAGCATACTAAAACTAGCCAACTTTTTTCACATGGGACACTACAAACTTTTCATGGTGCGGCAGTCCTGCTTAATGTCAATGGGGCATTATTTGGCCCATGGAGTTCTAATCCAGCTGATCAGGCAGACGTGGGAGTGGGCAGATATTGAACCCCCACGCCAATCCAGAACTTCACACATGAGAATGTTCAAATGCATTACTAGTGCATACGTAGATTGATTTGGAAGCCCTCAGGTATATATGGCACAGACTTAGGCAGGCAGCTAAAGAACATGGAATGGGCAATGGCATTCCACAAGGCTATATCAAAGAATGCAAAGTTTAAGCTGACCCAGTTTAATATACTGCACAGGCCATATCTTATGCCACATCTTATACCACACCAACATGGACATCAAATCACCAAAATACCAGGGGTAACAGAAGTGACATCACTTGTGCATCACATGACAGGAAAGGACTTCAAATGACCTTTGAGCCCCAATGACCACAGAAAGTAAAAATAACAAATACAGGATTAATAAAATCACAAAACTACTATTAAGCAGATTAGTGGCTATTTTTTATTATGAACTACATATTACGTAGTGTACTCATGATATGCTAGGACCGCAGACTTGATATATCAGGGCACAGCGGTCATCGGCACAGGTACAACCATCATATGCTTATCACAGAAAATAGGCAATTGCAGACTAAAATGCACAAGCATGCATGCCCAAAATGCCCATGTGACCCTTAAACAGCCATTCATAACCATCATATGCCCATACACACCCAACATATTCTGAGCTATAGTTTCATAATATCAAGAGTAGCTGCAAGTGCAGCCTCTAGGATGACCACCTCACTCCAGGTAATTACAAACATTGTCTCCAGTCCTCAACATTTTACCTACAAATCATTGTTTTCAGGTGTGATAGTCTAGTCTAATTAGTTCAATGGAAGCATAGCAAGACTAAAACACCCAGAATACATTAGTTCACTGGTTCTTATCCTGGTGGACTGCAATGCCTACTCAGGGGGTCTGGGACTGTTTTACACAATTAAATAATGCACAAGTTACTAACTTGTGTAACGATATATCTGTAAGAGACAGTAGTTAGTGATAGATTCCTTACCTTAGAATATCCCCAGGCGTCAGGCTGGATCCGGAAAGTTTTGCGTAGCAGTACCCTTGCGCGTCGGTAGGCGGCGTCGTGCGGCTCCGCGTCCGTCGTCGGCGTCGTGATCGCCGGGATGACGTCGCGGGCAGTACTTAGGCGCCGCCCCTGCGCGCTGACGTCAGTTCTGTACACGACTTTCCGCGCCAGGAACGCAGAGCCATGCAAGAAGCTGACACAGGTGTCTGAAAAATACTAGGGCCCTGAAAGGGATGTCCTTAACCCTAGAAATCAGTTCGCAGAACGGGGAGGATGGGTGGGCGGTAGGAATCTATCACTAACTACTGTCTCTTACAGATATATCGTTACACAAGTTAGTAACTTGTGCATCTGAAAGAGACACGTTAGTGATAGATTCCTTACCTTAGAATAGATACCCCAGCAATACCAACCCCGGTGGTGGGTCTGCGAACAAAGATCAGACAAGGAAGTCCTGGAGGACAGAACGGCCAAAGAAGCCGTCCCTCCGGACCTGACTGTCAAGGCAGTAATGCTTAGTAAACGTGTGCAGCGAGGCCCACGTAGCTGCCTGACAGATAACCGGCAGCGGAACACCGCGGCCCAAGGCCGTGGTAGCAGCCGTTGCCCTGGTGGAATGGGCACGCAGCCCAACAGGAGGCTCCTTCTTAGCCAAAGAATAGCAGGTCTTGATGCACAAGGTAACCCAGCGGGAGATGGTCCTCTTGTGCACCGCCCGACCTTTTTGGCGCCCACGTAGCCAACAAAGAGCTGGTCATCCACCCGGAAGTGTTTCGTGCGGTCGATATAGAAGGAGAGCGCACGTTTTGGGTCCAGACGGTGGAGCCTCTCTTCCTCTCTGGAAGGATGCGGAGGCGGAAAGAAGGTGGGCAAAGTGATGGTCTGCCCAATGTGGAAAGCAGTAACCACCTTTGGCAAGAAGGACGGACGCGTCCGAAGAACAACCTTGTCTGGATGAACAGACAGAAAGGGAGGTTTGCAAGAAAGAGCCTGGAGCTCACTCACCCGCCGAGCGGAGGTGATGGCCACCAGAAAGGCTGCCTTTAGAGTCAGAAGACGAAGAGGACAGTTATGCAGAGGCTCAAAGGGAGCGCACATTAAAAAGGTAAGAACCAAGTTCAAGTCCCACTGAGGCATTACAAACGGAACAGGAGGGAAGAGGTGAGTAATGCCTTTTAAGAACCTGTTAACAACAGGGGACTTGAAAAGGGAGGGCTGATCAGGGAGCCTGAGGAAGGCCGAGATAGCACAAAGATAACCCTTGATGGTACCCAGGGCAGAACCCTGTTGGGCCAGAGAGAGAAGGAACAGAAGGACCTCAGAAAGAGGGGCAGAAAGGGGATCCACAGCCTTTGCTGTGCACCATGCCACAAATTTGTTCCACCTGCAGGCGTATACCACCTTAGTGGAGGGACGCCTGGCTGCCAGAATCACATCACAAACTTCGGGAGGCAAGTCGAAAGGAATCAACTGCCGCCGCTCAATCTCCACGCAAGCAGGTGTAGACTGGACAGGTTCGGGTGGAGGACCGTCCCCTGCTGCTGCGACAGAAGATCCTCCCGAAGAGGCAGACGGATCGGGGGATCTATGCTCATATTGAGTAGCTCGGGATACCAAACTCTTCGAGCCCAGTCCGGAGCCACAAGAATGACTTGGGCCCGGTCGTGCCGAATCTTCTTCAACACTCTGGGTAGAAGTGGTATAGGCGGAAAGGCGTACAACAGACCGCAACTCCACTCGCGACGAAAAGCGTCGCCGAGCGAGTGCCGCCTTGGAAATTCCAACGCGCAGAACTGATGACATTGCGCGTTCTCTTCGGTGGCGAATAGATCTAACCAAGGCTCTCCCCACTGTAGAAAGAGTCCTTGCGCCACTTCCGAGTGAAGACGCCATTCGTGATCCATCATGCACCTGCGGCTGAGTTCGTCCGCCCTGGCGTTCAGAGAACCTGCCAGGTGTTGAACCATCAGGAACATGCCCTGATGTTCCAGCCATGTCCAGAGGCGCAGAGCCTCCTGGACAAAGGGTCCAAGACCCCACCCCGCCCTGTTTGTTGCAGTACCACATGGCGGTGGTGTTGTCTGTGAACACCTGCACTACCTTCCCTTTGACAGAGGGAAGGAATGCCTTGAGTGCAAGCCGGATCGCCCGGAGCTCCAGAAGGTTGATATGGAGCCGGGACTCCGCCGGAGACCAGAGGCCTCTGATCTCCGCCTCTCCCATGTGACCGCCCCATCCCAGAAGGGACGCGTCCGTCACAACTGTATGCTCTGGCTGGGGAAGGAGAGGGATCTGCCCATGACCCATTGCCGGTTCGAGAGCCACCACTGCAACTGTTTTGCAGTCCCCTCCGAGATCTGGACGTGATCGGACAGGTTGCCCTGGTGCTGCGCCCACTGGAACTTCAGGTCCCACTGCAGAGCCCGCATATGCCATCTGGCATGATTGACCAGCAGGATGCAGGAGGCCATGAGGCCCAGCAGCCTCAGGGTCATCCTTACCGAAACCCAGGATAAAGGCCGAAAGATCGGAATCATAGCCTGAATATCCCGGACTCACCGTTCGGGAGGATAGGCCCGAAACCGCGTCGTGTCCAGAACTGCTCCGATGAAAAGGAGCTGTGGAGAAGGAATCAGATGCGACTTCGGCACATTGATGGAGAACCCCAGCGAGTGCAGGAGTTCGGCCGTAGTCTGGAGGTGGGAGACGACTGCCTGGGACGAGCCCGCCTTCAGCAGCCAGTCGTCGAGGTAGGGGAAGACTGAAACCCCTGCCCGGCGCAGATGAGCTGCGACCACCGCCATCACTTTCGTGAACACCCGAGGGGCACTGGTAAGGCCAAAGGGGAGCACGGTGAACTGAAAATGCTCGGGGCCTACCGTGAACCGAAGGTAACGCCGGTGGGCCGGCAGGACGGGAATGTGGAAATACGCGTCCTGCAAGTCCAACGCTACCAACCAGTCTCCAGGGTCGAGGGCAGTCAAGACCTGAGCTAGGGTGAGCATCTTGAACTTCTCCTTCCGGAGGAAGCGATTGACGTTCCGGAGGTCCAAGATAGGACGCATGTCCTCCTTGTCCTTTTTGGGCACCAGAAAGTAGTGGGAGTAGCAACCACGCCCTACTTCTGGGGTCGGAACATGCTCGATGGCCCTCTTGGTCAAGAGGGCCGTGACTTCCTTCTGTAGAAGCACCAAGTGATCCCCTGACATGCGGTGGAATTGAGGTGGCATGGCTGGGGGGTGGTCTCGAAGGGGAGGGAGTAGCCCCTTCGGACAATGTCCAAGACCCACCTGTCCGAGGTGATGGTGCGCCAGTGGGGAAGGTGATGGCGGACCCTGCCCCTACTGGCGTGCCGTGCACCTGAAAGGAGGGACTAGGAGGGCTTGGAGGCCGCGGACGGGTTGGAGGTGGTGGCCTGACCCGCACGCTGGTTGCCCGATCCGCCACGGCGGAATCCACGTCCTCGGCCACGCGAAGACGCCTGCTGCGCGGGCCGGTGGCTGGGCTGCTGACGTGAAGGGGCGCCCCTACCGTGGCCACGATAGGGGCGAAAAGCAGAAGGCAGCGGAGGGCGTGTAGCAGAAAGGCCCAGGGACTTGGCAGTAGCCCGTGAGTCCTTAAAGCGCTCCAACGCATGGTCTGCTTTGGACCCAAAAAGACCGACTCCATCAAAGGGCATGTCCATGAGAGTATTCTGGACATCCCCTGAAAAACCAGTGGTTCTTAGCCAGGCGTGGCGTCGGAGCGCCACCGTCGTTGCAATCGACCTGCCCAGCGAGTCGGCGGTGTCAAGGCCACAACGGATAGTGTATTTGGCCGCATCCCTTCCTTCCGCAATGGCGCGGGAAAGCAGTGCCTGGACCTCCTCAGGGCACTGGGGCAAAACATCCGCCACCGAATCCCACAGAGAGTGGGTATATCGGCCCAAAAGACAAGCGGTGTTAACGGACCGCAAGCCAGCACTGGAGGAAGAAAAACCTTTCTTCCCAAACTGATCCAGGCGTTTGGATTCCCTATCCGGAGGAGCGGTAGGGAAGGCGGTTTGGGAAGCGGAGGCTTGGACAACCAAGCTCTCAGGAGTGGGGTGGACAGAAAGAAACAGGGGGTCGCCCGGAGCGGGGCGATGGCGTCGTGACACGTTCCGATCCACAGGAGCCCCTGTGTTGGGCTTGGACCAGGCGCCCAAAAGAACGTCCGTGAGGGCGTCGTTAAACGGCAGCACAGTCTCCGCAGAGGAGGCTGCCGGCTGAAGCACCTCTGTCAAGATGTTAGGCTTGACCGTCAAAGTAGGGAGCTGGAGACGTAAGGCCCCAGCAGCCCTACGCAACACCGTACCAAAATTGGCCCCCTCCTCCGTAGCCACGGGAGGAGACAGCATGCCAGTGTCAGGAGAAGTATCCAGACCACTGGCCTCCCCTAGACTCTCTGTCCAGTCCTCATCATACTGACAGTTGCGTGTCAGAGGGTCATCAGACCCCTCCCAGTCCTCCTGGTCCTCCTCTGGTTCAAAATAAGGAGGAGGAGGGACATTTGGGACCCAAGGTCCCATCGGCGCCGGAGCCGGCGTCGAGCGACGTCGCTCCGGGTCCAAGTCCGGAGCCGGAAGGAACTGGGGACGACGCCGCCCGGAGCCCAGGGCGGCGTCGAGAACGGCACCGGAGACATCGGCGCCGGCGGAGGTGTCGTGAGGTCGACCGGCGTCGATGGGGGTTGTGGAGCCGGGATCGAGGCCGGGGCCGGAGCCGGAGCCGGGATCGAGGCTGGAGGCTCGGGCGACGCCGGGGCCGGAGCCGCCGGCGACGCCGGATCAACCCCATCAGGGCCCGCGGGGCCCGAAGGCGCACCGGAGGGGCCTGAAGGCCCGAAGAGGCGGGCCATGGCCGACAGGAACTCCTGTACCTTGGCCGGATCCGCCCCCGAACCCGGGAAGGGCGGGTATGACGGGGGCGACTCCACAGGCAAGTCCGGGGCCGCGGGGGCGGGGACGGTGCCGGGAGGGGCCTCAGCCGAGTCGCGAGACCGGCGAGGCGAAGTCCGAGAGCGACGATGCTTCTTGGACTTCTTGTGTCGAGACTTACCGGACGAAGAAGACTTCGACGCCGACGACCGGTGTGCACTCCGCGAGCGACCCCTGGACCTCTCACGCGACCGGGGCTTCCGCGGAGCCGAATGCCGGGCCTCGAGGAGCTTTCGAGACCGCTCTCGCAAAGCCTTCGGGTTGAGGGCCTGGCATTCGGGACAAGACTCGGTGTCGTGGCCTCGGCCGAGGCAGAAGAGACACTCCCAATGCGGGTCGGTGACGGACATCATCCGCGCACAGGCGCCGCATCGCTTGAAGCCGGGCATCCCTACGACACCTGAAGGCTGGGAAAAAAAACAGTGAAAAATCACCAAAAGTATGGTCAAAAATTGACCAGGGCACTGCTCTTCCCGGATCTGCGCTTACTGGCGCGGAAAAAGAAGAACTGACGTCAGCGCGCAGGGGCGGCGCCTAAGTACTGCCCGCGACGTCATCCCGGCGATCACGACGCCGACGACGGACGCGGAGCCGCACGACGCCGCCTACCGACGCGCAAGGGTACTGCTACGCAAAACTTTCCGGATCCAGCCTGACGCCTGGGGATATTCTAAGGTAAGGAATCTATCACTAACGTGTCTCTTTCAGATATTAAAATATATTAAAATTAATAAAGTACATACAAATAAAGAAGCAAAATTGAAATTGTGAAAACTTTTTCCATATTTGATTGTGAATTAATGTAATTAGGGTGGTTTCTACAATAGTGCCGCCTACCTTGAATGTTAGGAAGCACTGGTGTGTCATCTGAAAATCCAAACCTACAAGAGAAATACATTCGGACACTTACCCCTTTTTGAATTTTTTTTTGCTCTTTTGACTATTGATAGAAAGTGCTGTCTGTTGATGCATTGTTCCACAAAATACACCCATTTATTTATTTGAAGTTTTATATAGTGCTGGCTAGACCCGTAGGTATCAGAGCGCTTTACATGAGGATCGTTACGGTACAGATTACAAATTACATACCAGAGCATAATAGAACATGGGCAGAAAAACAATGTAACAGTAATTAGACGAAGGGAGGGGGAGAGAGTAGACAACAGCGGGGAGACGGGAAGAACTGTGCCCAATGTCCGGCTGGGTAGGTGACGGTCGAGGTGGTGAGCCAGGGCGGATCTCCTCTATAGCTGTCTAGCAGCTCCACCGGGCATCAGCTATGGTGCTCAGATCTCAGCGGTCAGGGAAAAGAAAAACAGATTTTTCATGGTTACAATAGTTGCAGTTGTAAAGTCCAATACAGAAGAAGTAAGTCCCCAGGAGAGGAAAGAGGGAAGGGTGGGGGGGGAGAATGATCACGTTTCGACTGCAGGTAGGTCCGCCATCTTAAGGTCAGGCATCTGAGACAGGCAAGCCGGAGGTTTGTTTTGTGTGGTGAGGAAGCTTGAGTGCTTAGGCAAGGATGAATGCAAGGGTATGGCTTACTAGGTTCTCTTTGGAAGTAGGATAAATGCCAATTGATCAGGATCGCCTGTCGGACTCTAAGGCAGCGTTCAACCCCGTGGTGGGATCCGCCATTTTAGTTCCCGGCGTCAGGGTCAGGCAAGTCAGGCAGGCCGGAGGTCTGCAGCAAGGTGAAACGCACAGCGAAAAAGAGAACCAAGGTATCCAACTGGTCTACCTTCTCCTGCGAGGCACGTCGGATCCGCCGCTTGGGGCTGTCAGCAGACGACCAAGCTTCAGACTCAGAGCACCGCAACCGGGTTCCGAACTGAGAAGAGAGAGACCACGTCTCAAGATGGCGGCCCGCAGGTCCTCCCGGAGCGGTCGCCAAAGAGCCAGGCTTGTCCACGCTCTCACGTCTATGGGGCTGTCTGGTGTAGCGCAGAACACAGCGATCTCCGGTGTTCCAGACCATCGGCTGGCCACCCAGGGGGACTCGCCGTTACCAACTCCGGCAACCGATGCATGTCCCAAGATGGCAGCCGCGGGCCGAGCCGCAGCTGGGATCAGGCTCGGCGGCGGTCCTGGGAGGTGGCAGCACTTCGGCACCTGCACCGCCAGTTCAGCGTCGTCTCAGACAGCAAATGGGGCTGTCGGAAGTGCACCCCTGTGCCCCCCTGTGCCGATTAAAATTGCTTTGCGAGGCGGCGGCGAGCGGAGCTCCCCGGGCACACGTCCTACACCATCCAGGAGGAGGACCCATGTCCGAATAAACTATTCACGGCATTTGGTTTCCAACAGGGATGCTGACAGCAATTTGAACTGGATTTGCAAAATCACGGACAAGGCAAGGATCGAATTTTAATACTTTGCTTACGGATTATTAACGTATTTATGTAAATATTTTCGTATTTTAGAGGGTAAATATTCGCGGATATTAGTTAATAAGGCTTATACTGGACCGCGTATAAATAATAATTAAAATGAAATCAATACACCTTTGTAGCCCTATAGCTAATATTTCCAATTTTACTTAAGAAACACACTTAATCCAACGACTTCAGTAGCACACTGGCAACTCTTTTCTAGATGAACTTTAAACAATTATAAATGGAATGCGGCCCTCCACAAACAACAGCCATACGCAGCTATTGCATGCAAAAAACCTCCAGCAGCCACACTCAGCTCCTCCATTTCTCACCAGTCCCACCGGACTCAATCCTTCATATTTTCAAGACCCTGAGAGCAGTAACTCTCTCACAGTTCCCTCTCTACTCTTGTTCTTAAAGTCCATGCACCCTCCCCTTCCCCGTCCATTAACGATTCAGTAGAGCAAGGCACAGTGTCTAACCTGCTAATATTTGCTAAAATCAATTCTCTTTACAAACTTCCAGTCAATTCAAAGGCATTCAAAACCCAATGGATGTTCACACTGTGCAAGAACTAAAAGCATAACCCAATCCGTGGTGCTTGAATACAGGAGGGGGAAAGAAAGGGGTGATGACTTTCCATCCAGCCCAACACTGTTTACTCTTAAATGTAAAAAAAAGGCACCCATGGTTGTACATGCCCATCATTCAATGCACCTGGATCATAAAAAGAAAACATTTGACGTGCATTTTGTGGAGTGTATTATACAATGAAACAATTGTGTAAAGAATATGAGGGTAGCAGAGCAGCTTGTAGACATGTGGTAGTGTTCTTTATTGATCCCTGTTGCAGTACTGTACATTGGTAAGAATGGACAGACGCCCTATAGGAGTATGCGCTGTCCTTGTGTCCTTTATTACGCATGTCCCGCTGCCCTTCACGTAGTGCAGATTAGTCAGTACCACAACACAACCGGAGTCTTTGAAGAGTATAAAAAGGCAATACAGTACCCATTAACCTGCATGAACCCAAAACTCGCCCTACTGCACATGGAAGACAGCAATCACTCTTGGTGTCTCTGGGATTTTACACATTGCCCGGATACAACCGGAAATGACGCATAAAAGAACAAGCTCTCCTCTGCCACTGTACAAGCAGGAGTGAATGTGGCAGGCAATAACTGGCATCAACCTTAACTAAACAGAAACCTAAGGTTTAACAAATACATGAAAAGCAAGAAGTTATGGGCATCAGTCACTTCATCTCAAGACATGTCTTTCCTGTAGAAGTTTGGCTTTCTTTGCAGTTCTTTATAAGGCAGGCTTATTTTGTTCGGTTTAAAACCTCTGGAAGACGGCCGTTGGCAGAAAAAAAACATAAAAATGCACCGGACAAGCAAAAAAAGCTGCATAGATATAAATAATTGAAAACAATATGGTGTATCTTTAAAAAGTTGGCATAAAAATACTGACGTGGAAGATGGCCCAGAGGTTAAAGTGCGGCAAGAATAAAAACCTGCAGTTCATAAATTTACAGTGGAAGTGCCTCCGCTCATTTATAAATAGGATATGTCCCAAAGAGAAGTGCAAAGAGCTAACATTTGTGGTTATTTCTGACTGCGGTCTCCATCGTTCCAATATTGTTCAGTCTGCATTTCCGTAAGTCTTGATAAGGTTCTCTGAAAAGCAAAGACTTCTTCCTCTCCCGTAAACATGGAAAGCCCTTCGGATAAATCCTAGATTAGGAAAAAAATAAAGTGTGATAAAGATGCAGCTTTTGAACACATGCTCATCACATTTGACTTTAGTTATCAACAGTGCACTTTTTATAAAATATTACAATAACATAATTCTGAGAAGTTGTAAAGAAGCAGTTTAGAAATTCAGGACAGACAAAGAAGGCACACAGGTATAAGAAAGATAAACCAAGGGAAAGACATTTTTATGGAAAAGGCAGAAAGGAGGTAGTTTTATTAGGTTTATTTATTGGAGGTACCTATTGAGTTGAGATCCGGTCATGATGGTCTGTAATAAGACAGTAAGAGTGTGTGCACTCCATGAATGGGTACATACAGAATATTTACAAACTGTGGAGCGGGGATCATCATATCAGGGCACTGGTGTCAAGGTTGAGGGGATACATAAGAAACACTATTAGTGGTATCAGAGCATTTATCCATGTTTTGATTGAAAGGACAAGGGTCAGGACCATGAAGCAGATGATGTTCGGTGGGAAGAAAGGCTAGATTTTCGCAGTGGCTTGAGAAGGAATGAGGCTGAATTGGTTTTCTAATTCAGACGACTATGCAAAAAGGGGCTAGAATCACCCTAGAGGTCTGGCACAGGAAAAGAGATTGAGAGAAGACTTACAAAGTTCATGCTGTAAAATCAATAATGGACCTCTGCTTTAAGGATGCCGGTGGTAATGAAAACAAACTCTGCCTAGTCGGTTTGAATCACATTGCAGACATCCTGCTTTGAAAGAGGTTCAGACATGATCGGAGGTGATGTCATTTGAGATCTTCATTTCGGTGTTGTCGAAGTAAGGTGAAAGGCAATCACCAGCTGGCTGAGTAGTAGAACAGTACTCCTAGAGACTCCTGGGAAATGTGTACCTCTAAAGACCTCTAGAAGCTCCTATTGAAAGAAAAGAGGCTCTCATTCCAAGGGTATGAGGGTGCAATAAAACCACCCTGAGAAATACAGATACCACCTTGTGCATATCTTTCGTAGTGTGGTCTTCCCTCCCCAACACAAGTTCTGTATATCATAACAAGGGATAGAGCGGAAGCACTGCATATTTTCACTTGTTCCTAGAAGCAAAACTCAGAATTGTACTTTTCTGTTGGGTATTAACTGACGAAACCTGTGCTGGGAAATACACAAAGTCAGTGTGAAATTTATGCACAACTTATAATGTCAAATCAGGCGCAAAAAGGGGCGTGGCCAACTGCCGAGGGAAATGGCCGCACACAAGCGGAGCTCCCTAACGGCGCTCCTAAAAATCCGTACATTCCAGTGTTGCCCCGCATGAAACTGTCCGTAACTGCCGTCGAGTGTTCCCGCAGGTGAGGAGGGTCACCCAGCCACTTTTGGACCGAGTAGGCTGAGCACAACTAATGATCCGGAGCTTGGCCGGGACTGTGTGCGGAGGACCGAGGTGCTGCCTGACGGGCGCGCGCCGCCCACCTTCACTGATCTGTAGCCGAGGTGCGGCCCCCGTTTGCTGTTTCCTGGGGGGCCGCTTTCGTGCACCTGGAGCTGGTCCCGTTCCTGCCGGATCAGCGGTGGAGGAGTCCCCGGCGATTTGGGGGTCAGACGAGTGGCGCACTTCTGGGCCTATCTGCGACCGGCCGATACAGTACGTCGACGGCCTGAAGGAGCCTAGTGGGGCGTGCGCAAGAGCCTACCCGCTGCCCTGAACAACTCTACGCCGGCGCTGGCCCCCATAACGGTTCCTGCGCAGTTGAGTGCGATTTGCGGCAAGTCTTCCCTGCAGTGCCGGCGCTGGGGGTTGCGGCGGCCCGACCTCTACTTGGCGCCTGGGGGGGGTCAACTCGATTCCAGCTCCCGACCGCTCATCGTGCTTGGCGTGGCCGTATGCCTACGGAGCGGTCGACTTCAACCTGCTGCCTCCCCCCCGCCGTCCGCCAGGTATGAAGTACGTTGCGGAGGGGTGGTGACTCCCGCACTTAACACGCCTGGGGTACACAGCGCCCATTATTGTCTCCCGGCCTTAAAGAAAGACGAACTGTGGCTCTAGCTCGCCTCACAGCATAAGAGTTCAGCAACTGGGGCATACTCTTCAGACTCACCCCCACAGGCAGTCACAGCGACGCAGCACCGGTGCCACAACCAAGGGCCTCCATCGCTACCAGCATCACAGCGAGCACACAGGGCATAACGGATCTGAGCTCCTGGGACACCGGGGTCGAACTACTGCCCTACACCCACTCTATCGAGGGCGTGCTTCAGTGACCGCTGCCCCCGGCGCAATCTGGCTGGCGAAACCCGACAGGCCGATTCGGGGCTGGTCCCATACGCAGGCGGCGGTGAGTAGCTAGCTAGACCCATCCTTTTCGCCCGGCTGCGATTGAAACGCCGAATACAACATGGAGAGTGGCTGTGGCGGACGCAACGCGCTCCAAGCGAAGCTGGAAAAATTTGCCTGGCAAAAGGGGCAGGGGGAAGCACAGACCTCTTCCACAGACGTTAGAAGCCCAACGGAGTCTACGTTGCAAGACATACTAGCTGCCATCACCACGGTGCGCACATCCCTAGAGGGCCGCATTGACACTGTCGCGGATGAGGTCTCTCTGATCAGGGCGGATATGCACAAGACGAATGAGCGTCTCTCTGAGGTGGAATCTACGACCAAGGACCTAGTGACTGACTCTGATCTTCTCAAGCGCCAAGTTGCAGATCTGCAGGCTGACCAGGAACTGCTAGCACATCAGCTCGATGACTATGAGGGCCGCATGCGCCGCAACAACGTGCGCATTTTGGGTGTGCCTGAACGGGCGGAGGGACAGGCGGCCGATCTCTTTGTTGAGAATCTCGTGCTACAACACCTCCAACCCAAGGGACTATCCAACTATTTCTCGATTGAAAGGGCGCATAGGGTGCCTGGTGGCAGACCAAAACTAGGAGCGCCGCCCCGTCCCCTTCTGGCGCGGGTGTTTAACTTTAGAGATCGCGATGTCATATTGCACTCGGCAAGAGTAAGCCCGCCAGTCACAATTGATAACAGCACGATCACCTTCTTTCCTGACTTTACACTACCGGTACAAAAACATCGCCGCAGCTTTCTAGAGGTAAAACGAGCTCTGCGTGGGCAAGAGATAAAGTACGCAATGCTGTTCCCCGCAAAGCTACGTGTCGAAGCGGAAGGAAAAACCTGGTTCTTCTCCAGCCCCGAGGACGCGTGGGACTGGCTTGAGGGATGGCGCACGGTCGAGAAGCGGAACAACAGGGATCGCCGAGGGACGGGTCGTCAGCCACGGACGGACGAGCGTCAAAGACTCACAAAGACCGATGCCATTGTTGCAGATGCCTCACCGGGTCAGAGTCAAACGGAGGAGCAGTGAGACCCTGGAACTTTTTCAACTGCGATCCACACTAGAGAACTCATTGTGGGTATTGTACTCTGGGTGCTACGCCTACTTTGTGTCGGTTACCTGGGATCGCCTGCTGCGGATGATGAAGACAACAGAGACGTAACTATGTGTATAAAGTGGGGTGTTGGGGGTACAAACTGAATGGTACTATTTCACAGCTTCACCTCTTCTCTGGGGACAAATGCTTGGGGCAAAAGTTTGCCACAAAACGCTGTTATGGGGAGTGGGGTTGGTACACGCACCTACAAGTTTCCTAGGGTGGGCGAAAGGCACTCTGCAAGTTGGGGGAGGCGGGTGGTTTCTTGCCCGCCATGCAGGGAGGCAGGGCAGGGGGTGGAAAGGGGTTTTTAGGGGGTGGGGGGGCTTTCTTTACAATGTTTTGCAGAGTTTTAGTTTGTGATGAAGACGATGCACTTCGCATCGCATGCACAGGAGCACACTGGACACGCAGATCTGACACTTACGCATCAATGTACGCGCAAACGGCATGGAGGGGAGATACTCTACCTCACCCACACGCAACATGACTGATCATAAAGTGACGAGACGTCTCTGCATACTTACATGGAACGTCAACGGGCTGGGTGACGAGTTAAAGCGTGGGGTGGTACTTCATTACCTTAAGAGACAGGCCCCAGATATTACTCTACTCCAGGAGACACACCTCCAAGGCAACCACTGTAAAGCACTCGACCGTTGGGGCTACAAGCTAGTGGCACACGCCAGCTTTACATCTAGCTCCAGAGGGGCGGGCATTTTAATCCGAAAACAGTGCCCTTTTATGCTCCGCAATACCTGGACCGATGATCTGGGCAGATACACTGCGGTGGCAGGTATGTGGGAAGGGAAGCCCCTCAACATTATATCAGTCTATGTCCCCCCAGCTCTGAAGGCATCCACACTGTCGGATCTTGGCAAGTTGCTGCTGGAGCTTCCAGTCGGCACATTGATATTGGGCGGTGATTTCAATCTAGCTTTAGATGGCCACGTAGACCGGCGACCCCCTCGGCCAGACGCACATGACACATCCCCCCTGATGGATTTTCTCAAAGCGTTTGGCCTTCTAGATCTCTGGCGTCATTTTAACCCCACAGCTCAAAGCTTCACTTTTCACTCGGGGGCCCATGGAAGCCTGTACCATTGACATTTACTCACACACACCGACGATCTCCCCTTCTTTAGAGAGGCCACTTCCTTGGCTCGTGGTATCTCTGACCACTCCCAGGTTCTGACCTAGCTGACAATGCCCCACGACCGGTGTCGACTTACCCTCTCTATCAACCCGTGGAGTCTGAAGATCCAGCAGGTTAGAGATACTCTGACGGAGGGGGTGGGCCACTACTTCACTGAAAACGCGCACTCAGTCCAATCCAGTTGTATACTATGGATGGCATTTGGGGTTGTAATAAAGGGTCCGGCACTATCGCTGATGGCGGGACATAGGAGGGAGCGGACGGCCAGACTGGTGGCCCTAGAACAAGAGATAAAAGACCTAGAGGACGAGGCGGCCGCAAGTGACAACGCATTACTCGCCCATACCTTGGACATGAAACGCTTAGACTATCGTCAATTGGCTGAGGAAGCAGCTAGAGCTAAACAAAGGGCCACAATGCACAGAATATATGAGCTAGGCGACTCCACCGGGAAGATGCTGGCATGGCTGGAGAGGCGTGAGATGGCCCAACGATGGGTGCCCCTCATAGAGACAGACGTGGAGGGCGTGGTGTCAGACCCGCAGCAGATTGCCGAGGCATTCGCCTCCCACTTTGTCTCCATATACTCCTCCGCTACCCATGCCACCCTGCAGGACTCACAAGACCTATTAGCCACTATTTCCGTAGCGGTCCTTACCCCGGAGGATCGTGACTCCCTAGAGGAGGATCTAACCGAGGAGATCACAACTGCCATTAGTGGTATCAAATCTGGTAAGGCTATGGGCCCCAACGGGCTCCCAATAGAATTTTTCAAGATCATGTCATCCAAGATAACGCCCGCTTTACACGCCATGTATGCTGAGAGCTACCAGTCGGGCTTTCTACCCAGAGAATTGATGCACGCATCCATCGTCGTTATACATAAGCCGGGCAAGCCGGCAACGAGATGTGAGTCCTACCGACCGATCTCGTTGTTGACGGCAGAGAATAAAATCATGGCCAAGGTGTTGGCCAACCGACTCTTCCCAGTACTAGGCAAACTTGCCCACCCTGATCAATCGGGCTTTATGCCTGGCCGCAAGACGGCCCTCAACCTGCGACGACTGCACGGTGCACTTGGGAGATCCCACACTATCCTAGAGGATGCAGCACTACTATCTCTAGACGCAAAAATGGCATTCCATACCATCGAATGGCCTTACTTATTTGCCCTCCTGGAGCGGTTGGGATTCAGCCCTCACTTTACCCGGTGGGTTCGGCTGTTATACACAGACCCCACAGCGCAGGTAATTGTTAATCAACATACTTCCAGCAGTTTTAGCCTAGGAAGAGGCACCAGGCAAGGCTGCCCCCTGTCGCCCCTCATCTTCGCCCTACTACTAGAACCGTTGGCGACTTGGATCAGGGGTGACCCCATGATCAGGGGCCTGAAATGGACAGACCTGCATGAGGACCGCATCTCCTTCTATGCGGATGACGTCCTACTGTATGTGGCAACCCCCAGGGCCTCAATTCACCGAATCCTACACATCTTTGCGATCTTTAGCGCCCACTCTGGCTACACTATAAATTGGACAAAATCTGTCTTGTTCATGCTGCGAGGTCCGGTACCACAGATGCCCAAAGATACTACCATCACAGTAGCCACCGAGGGCTTTCGATACCTCTGTATCTATATTACACCCAGCCCGGCCCATTTCTACGAGGCTAATCTCCTGTCCCCTTTGACCAGATTTCAGAGAGACTTAACTCACTGGCGGGCCCTACCTCTTACCCTACTGGGCAGAGCGGCGTTGTTTAAGATGCTAGCTCTCCCCCGCTTCTTGTATGTACTGCATAACGCCCCCCACCGAGTTCCCGATACCTATTTTGTCACTGTCGAGAGCGAGGTTAGAAACCTCCTATGGGACGGGAAATGCCCGCGTATAGCAACACATAAGCTCACCAGAGGATGGTACGATGGGGGGATTGCGTTGCCCGACCTACGACGGTATTATTGGGCCTCTCAGCTGGCTGTGGTAAACCAGTGGGTCTTTGCCCCTCAGTCGGAACCTGCATTCCGCACAGACAGATGGGTCCTATCCACGGGAGGCTACCAGCGCGCGCTCTATTCCAATCCCAAGAGACTGCACCTAACAGGCCCCACCGCACACACGGTGACAATCTGGCACACAGTAACTAAGAAAATGGGCTGGCACAACAAAATAACATTGCACACCCCCTGTGGGAATCTGAAAAACTTGGTAAACTGAGCAGGTGTCCGGGGTTTGACAAATGGGACCTCATAGGACTTTTCTTGGTGGGGGACCTTTGGAAACGCAAAGCCATAGTCTCGTTCGCAGATCTCCAAAAAGAATACCAACTAGCCGACTCCTAGACTTACCGATACCTTCAGATCCGACACGCACTCACCTCGGTGGTCCCTAAGGGGGAGACTCTGCTTGAGGCCTCCCCGCTGGAGGACAGACTTTTGACCGACCCCCTGACAAGTAAGGCGATCTCGCTCACCTACCTTAAGCTCTTGTACAACCAGCCTGATCCGTTAATCCGTCTTCGCCAACAGTGGGAAACAGACCTGGGTTACCTGGAGGACGATGACTGGCAGGAGGCCCTCTCCACCCCACGGGTGGTTGCTATCCCCATGCGTCTACGACTGGTCCAGCTCAAAGTTTTACATAGATCATATCTTGCAGCACACACACTGGTTAAGATGGGCCGTCAGAATGACTCAAGTTGCCGTAGGGGGTGCGCTTCCGAAGGTACTTTCTTCCACATAATCTGGGAGTGCTCACAGTTGCAACCATACTGGGGGAAAATTGTTTCAGAACTGGTGAGAGTGGGTGGGAAATCTATTACACTATCCCCACAACTCTGTCTCTTGGATGTATGGGAAGCCACGGATCTGACTAGTACCGAACGTACATGGGTCTCCCTGGGGTTTGCACTAGCGAAAAGAAACATTGCTCAGGGGTGGGGAACCGGAGTCCCGCCGAGATACTCGAAATGGGCCAAGGACATGGACAATGCAATGATAGCAGAAAAAGATGTGTTCAAGCATCGTGGGTGCCCGGCGAAGTGGGACCGTAAATGGGCAAAGTGGAATGTATCCAGAGGAAATATCTGTGTCTCCCCCTCAGTCGAACTAGAGAAAAGTGCTAATGACATTGATGCTCTTCCTGTCTGGTATATTGTGCTGCGATGTAATGTGTAAACCTGTACAGATGCCTTGTTTGTGTTTTGATACTGCTGTGCGGTCATAGGACCTGTCATTATATCATCACAACTGTTTAATAAAAAGAAAATCAGGAGCAAAAACACATTTGTGCCCAATTCACCATCACTTCTAACTTGTAAGGAAGGCTTCAATCGTATGGTAACAGGATCTGGGAGATGCAAAAAGTCAGCTACTGTCAATACTCTGCTTCATAGACAATCAGTGGGTAGCTGCAGAATGTCTCTAGGATACTCTCTCACACCCTCTCTGAATGGTGGAGTGGGAATTATCAGTTCCCTACCTTAGTTGAAGAATGACCTGGGATGTTTCCCTGTGCGTCTGTGCATGCAGGGATGGTGATGTTGCATAGTTGGGTATAGTCTGTTCTCTGCTCCAAATTCAGTGTTAAAAAGCACAGAATGGCAAGGGGATTTTCCAAACGAAGACGGACTCAAATCAGTGGTGAGGTATAGGAGTGTTCTGTCCTTCACAAAGGTACAGGAGAAAAGGGGGTTTGGCGGGACAGTGTTATTCATGGCCTGCATCGATCAATCCTGTGGCAGTTATTAGGTGCGAAACTGCAGTGCTTTCCACACACATTGTGTCACTTGCTGCAGAGGCCCGGTGGATAGGGAGGTGAAGTGTTCTATCTTCTGCCCCCTGGAATCTACTGCCATCATCTCTCTGGCAGATGGACACGGTGCTTTTCTGCTGCTTTCGTCTCCGTGGTGAGGTGGGAGGGGAAGAGAGAAACAACAGAAAGGGCCATTTGAGGCAATTCCCTCTTGTGTGGGGCCAGTGCATGGCGGAGCTGGAGGAACTTGTGGAACTGGCTGCAATGCAGCTGGAATGCGGTCTAGAGTGCCTGGCAGGACTTCAGGACCGTGCCTTGCATGACATCCTCTAGTGTGGGGATCCCAATAAGATCCCATCTCTGAATCCCTCTATAGCAGCAAATTGTGGGAGCATGGCTCCACACCATAGTGGCGTCTGTTCCGTCAGTCTGCACCACCACTTCAGTCGTTGAAAAGTCGAACATCACAAACCCAAGACCACTTTTGTCGCTGGGAGAAGAGTGGTACTCTCCTCCTGCCGCCCATATCAATATGCTTGCAATGGAACTGCACCCAACGCCATTTTGTCAAGACCGTACGCAAGTTCTCCCTGTGTATCATACCACCAATCACTTATAATCTGGAGGTGGGCCGCCTGGTAATATGACTCAACATCTGCTGCTGCAATGCCCCCACAGTATGTTGATTGGAAGCATTTGCTGTGGGCCACGTGGGGAATCCCTCCGTCCCATAAAAAGCCATTGAGGATAGAGTTCAGTTTATGGAACCACTGTCGTGGGATATTAAACGGGAAATTTTGCGGATGGTAGAGAAATCTGGGCAATGAGACCATCTTGAAGATCGCACACTGTCCTGTCAAGGACAGTGGGAGCCAAGACCAAGTTTTTATGTTGTCTTTCAGACGAGTGACTATTGGTTCGATATTGGTGTTCCATGCGACAGTCGACACCAGGGAAATATAAACACCTAAGTATTGGAACCAATCAGTGGCCACTCGTATACCTGCTGCCTAATCGAGTCGATGTGGTCCGGGACCCACAGTGTATATCGTGGATTTGGAGGTGTTTAGGCAGAGGCCCGAGATCTCCCCAAACACGCACATTATTTGCAGCAGCTGGAGTCCTGTCATATCTGGCATTGTGATGAAGAATAAAACCTCATCAGGGTATCATGCGATTCTGTCCGACGTCCCACCACCCCACTCTAAGCCCTGTACCTCCGCATCCATCCTCACCCAAACCGCAAGTGGCTCCATGGCAATGCCGAACAGCAGGGGGGACAAGGGACAACCCCGTCTAATCCCCTGCTGTATGGGGAAGATATCTGAACTAGTCCCTGCTACCTGCACTGACGCCATCAAGTCTGCATATAGCAGGTGGACATAGGACCAGAGTTAAGGCACCGAAGGAGAAGAAACAAATATGTACCGGTCACAGAATCAAATGCCTTATCTATGTCAGTTAAAAGAAGCATTGCCGTCTCCTTCTGTCCATCTGCCATTGCCAAGGCATTATATGCTCTTCGTGTACTGTGGAGGGTCGCCCTATGGGGCATGAATCCGGATTGGTAGGGATGGACAAAATCCAGAATGTGAGTGTTCAGTTTATTTGCCAATATCTTGGCTAAAATCTTAACCTCTAGGTTCAAGAGGGAGATCGGGCAGTATGATGTGGGATCATCCGCCGGGCACCCCAGGTTCGGCAAAACTACGAACTCTGCGTGGTGCCAATCTAGTGGCATGACTCCCGTGGATAGCACAGCCTCCAGAAGGTGAGTTTGAAGCTTAAGCATATATAGTTTGAAAAATTGACTAGGGAAACCATTGGTCCCCAGCGCTTTGCCCGAGTTTATATCGGCCATGGCATTGAGGAGCTCCTCCTGTGTATGCTTAGAGTCCAACAATTCACGGGCCACTGGAGACAGGGGCTGAAACGGAAGTGTCTGTATGAACTCCTCTATTTATATCTCAGTGAGTACCTCTTTCCTGGCGTAGACCCCCCTCAAGATGGGACGCAAAAATATTCGCTATATTGCTAGGATCTGTAAGTGGGGCACCTGTCGAACTCCTAATTAGGGGAAACGAGGGCACTCTGGGGGCACCTTGGCATAATCTATGTAGCCATTGACTTGGTTTATCCCGCACTGATATATAGGACTCGAAGGCCTGCCTGGTAAGTTTTGTTTTAGTTGTACTCTACACTACACAGATGATATAGTCGGATGATTGTCTCCATTAGTCAACGCAGTCTGCAAGCGGCGATAACCGCTCATGCAGTATATTTGGATCAGGGAATGTTTGTGCACATAAGATGTGTTTTCATGAAACTATGCCTCTCTTCAAACTATTACATGAGCAGCTACTTTCACATTAAAAATTAGAGCATCATCAATGGGCATGTTACATTAAACTGTTTTTTGCAATAGTCCAGCATTTGTAGTCCTACAGCTCTATACTGTATATGAGACAATGAAGGTTCTGTTATGAGAAAACTGTTAAAGTATACGATAATGACAGGTTTCAAATGTCAATGTGTTTTCAAATCGATCAAACTGCAAAAGTAAGTAGAAATTGTCATTTCAGAGGAATACTATAGTTGCAATGAAATAGTAAAGTGCAAAAATGCAATTGTTTAACAAAGGTCATTAGGATGATATTTTCCTGAAGGCTTTTACTGCTGTTGTTTCACTGATTTGCATATCACAGATATTAGACTAAAGGAAGAAATAAAGTCAGAGGATGACTAGCAGTACAAAATATTGCTTGCAGCTCGAAATCACTGTGAAATAATCTTTACCCTGGAGAAAAGAAGATTGAACACAAAGAAAATGTCCTTTCAACAATTATATTGGCATGTAAAGTTGTCAGGCAAATTCAGGTTATGCCTCGACTTCTTTCAATTAAACAAACGTGAATTTGAGTCACTGATCACTAACATCTGAAAGACGGATTACAAAAAGTTCAGAATTTCAACTATGTTTAGCACCTTTGCTGTTTTTGGGATACTGGAAATTCATACCGGAAATTTGTAAGCAAAAAGGTAAACCAAGCAGACATTCACATATGGTTAGCTTATGTTGCACTGTCTGCCATTTGGTTTCATAAACCGATAAAACAATTTCTTCATCTTTCTTCACAACCCTAAGCCGGATGTAAAAGCTTAAATTACTGCCTCTTACGCTGATGGCATTCCGATCTAAAATGTAACAAAACCATTTCACATTAGTTTTATAAGTGCCTGCAAGATGGGTAAGCCAGTTAAGCGCCCGCTGCCCACATCTCTGAGACACCTGCTTGTTATTAGTTCAAACTCTGCCACGGCCATCTCAGGCGTTCATGCTTCTAAGATGGGACAACAGAGCATCATTATATTTAATCAAATATAATCTATTCTATATATGGCTTAGAACTGTAGTATTAAACACCACATACAAACACAATATAATTGCATTTACTTGACTTTCAATCACGAAGTTGTGATGAAGAGGCAGGTGACAGAAGTGTATGTGATTAAGTTGAAGGATGCTCTTTAGGTCTCGCCTAGCGATGCAGCGCAAAGCGCTGCTCGCTATGCGAGATCTATTGTTGCCGACTTGGGTCGGAAGCGGGACAGGAGATGTGCACGCGTATGGTGCGAGCAGGAGTTGTAATAACGCCGCAAGCCGTACGCGTGCACATCAACTGTCTGTGCCGAAGCTTAACAGACAGGAGATGTGCACGCGTACGGCTCGCGGCGTTATCACAACTCCTGCTCGCACCATACGCGTGCACATCTCCTGTCCAGGCGCGGCAGGGCCGCGCCCTCCCGGTGAGTCAGGCGTCTTGGCACACACCGGCCGGCTCTGGAGTGCTCGAGTCGGGCGCTGTTCCGGTCTGAGGAGCCCACAGAAAGGTAACAGGGCGTCTCCATGACCACAGCGAGCTCCGTGTGCGGCGCAGCCCCCCAGGCCTTCAGCGTCTGCGGCCCTGGGCTCCGAGGCGCGCGCTCTTTTCTTGGATGGTGTTTCCTTTCTTATTCTTCCTTTCAAAGTGCACGCTCTATGGACTGTTTGTAGCGCATTGTTGCCTTCGGGTTATAGCGCTCAACAAATGAATATTGTGTTTTATTCAGCTGTTGAGATGGCGCAAGCAGTTAAACACTCAGCCCTCATTTCAAATTAGTGGCAACTTCAAAATCGGACGGAAACGGTGTTAGCGCCCAGTTTCAGATTAGATTCTATCTATCTATCTTTTTTAGGGAAAGTGATTTACCATGGACGGTATCCAATCCTGCATGTTATGCTTCGCTCTGATCTATGAAACTAGGCATCTGGGGCTCGACCCGCCTAGGAGAAAGCAACGGATAATTCAGACCAGGTCAGAATGACCCGGTTAGAACCGAGATCCTGGGTCAATCCACGGGCCACAGGCTCGATGCCTAGAAGAGAAACAAGCATTTGCAATGCAATAGGTCTCGCATTGACGCGAGTTTGAGCTATTGACATTGCAAATAACAATGCCTTTTATTTTTGTTTTCTTTTTAAAAACATAAATAAAAGGCATTGTTATTTATAATGCCAATACCTTAAACTCGTGTAACTGCGAGACCTATTGCATTGCAAATGCTTGTTTTATATGAAGCATGGAGAGAGTAGAAAAGTATGTACTGGTGTGGTGTAAGCAGAATAGACAAGTCAGCTAAAAGAATCGAGTGCTGCCTGTGATGTGAAGTACTGTGAAAACTAGCCTAGGGGTATTAGTGTTGTCTTGTCACGGACTGCAAGGGAACTAATTGTACCTACATGGAAGAAAACCTAACAGCGACATACAACTATAAAAACATTAGACAAGCTACACTTACAATGTAAATGAAAAAATATCTCACCCGCAAGACACTAATTTTTTCTGATAAATCGGTATCCAGATGTG
>CAWUFW010009325.1:62500-75000 GCA_963921515.1 Calotriton arnoldi | reverse complement strand
CCGGCCCGCCGGACCCCGTCCCGTGCACCCTGCCATGCGGCAGGACCAAGGACGGAGCTCCGGGGTGGGGAGGACACCCTCCCCGGGGCCCCTGGGAGCCACTGAACCCAGCCGGGGCTCCCAAGTCCAGAGGTGCAGGGGAAGCCTCCCCGGGCCCGCCAGACCCTGTCCCGGGCCCCTGGACCCAGCCGGGGCCTCTGGATCCAGCCGGGGCTCCCGGGACCAGAGGCGCAGGGGAAGCCTCCCCGGGACCATGGGACCCCATCCCGGGCACCCTGCCATGCGGCAGGAATGAGGACAGAGCCCGGGGTGGGGAGGCCGCCCTCCCCAGGGCCCTCAGGGGCCCCGGCCGGAGCTCCTGAACCCAGCCAAGCAAGGGGAGGCTCCCCGGGCACAACGGAACCCCATTCCAGGCCTTTGGCAGTGCGGCAGGATGGGGGACAGGCCCCAGGGCCGGAGCACCCGACCCGGGGCCCGACGGGGCTCCTAGACCCTGCCGGGGCTCCCAGGTCCAGAGGCGCAGGGGAAGCCTCCCGGGCCCGCCGGACCCCGTCCCTTGCACCCTGCCATGCGGCAGGACCAAGGACAGAGCTCCGGGGTGGGGAGGCCGCACTCCCCAGGGCCCCTGGACCCAGCCCAGCAGGGGGAGGCTCCCCGGGCCTGCCGGACCCCATCCAGGGCAGCCGGCCACGCGGCAGGCCCATGGATGGACCCAGGGCTGGGGCAGCATCCTGGCCCACCCAGCTGCCGGCTGAGGACCGCTAGGCCGAGAGGGGTCCCAGAGTACCCTGTCCCTAGTAATCCGGAGGAAGGCTACCCCGCTTTCTGGGCATCCGTGCGCACCGCGAGGCTCAGGGGACCCTGGGCGCGAAGGTGCCCGACCTCCTGGAGCCCTGGCTAGGATCCGGGAGGCCAATGAGCCCTCATCGGGACTTCCAGGGCAGCCCGGCCATCTGGTCGCCCCATTGGAAAGCATTGCGTGCGACCAGATGGCCGAGAGGAAAGGTGCGACCAGATGGCCGGGGTCGAAAGGACGCCCATCTGCCCGCCCCGAGCAGAGCCTTCGCGGTAGGGCTCCCGCCTGCCCTTGCAGGGCTCGGGGGCTCCGCGTCCCGGGGGGGCTCGGGGACCCCGGCTGGGCCTAAGGCACGGGGTGGACCACCGGAGCTCTCGGGCCCAGGCGCCCGGGGGAGGACTGCCCGGGACCCATGGAGCCCGTCCCAGGCACCTTGCCACGCTGTGGTCCGGAGGAGGGAGCCCCGAATGCCTCGGGAGGTGTTGTCCGGGCATAGCCCATCTGGTCCCCGGCAGAGAACCGCCAGCCCGGGAGGGGTGTCCCGGCATACCCTGCCCCTAGTAATCTGGAGGAAGGCTACCCCGCTTTCTGGGAATCCGTGTGCACCGCGAGGCTCAGGGGACCCTGGGCGCGAATGTGCCCGACCTCCTGGAGCCTTGGCTGGGATCCGGGAGGCAAATGAGCCCACATCGGGACTTCCAGGGCGGCCCGGCCATCTGGTTGCCCCATTGGAAAGCATTGCGTGCGACCAGATGGCCGAGGGGAAAGGTGCGACCAGATGGCCGGGGTCGAAAGGACTCCCATCTGCCTGCCCCGAGGCGAGCCTTCCCGGTAGGGCTCCCGCCTGCCCACGCAGGGCTCGGGGGCTCTGCGTCCCGGGGGGCTCGGGGACCCCGGCTGGGCTTCAGGCACGGGGAGGACCACCGGAGCTCTCGGTCCCGGGCGCCCGGGGGAGGACTGCCCGGGACCCATGGAGCCCGTCCCGGGCACCTTGCCACGCCGTGGTCCGGAGGAGGGAGCCCAGGAGGCCTAAAGAGCATTTAGGAGTTAATGAAGGAGTACCTTTCACAAAGGCATGTAAGAGTTTGTGAACAGATCTAATTAATAAAGGCATGGAAGAGACCATGAACGTGTACTCTTACACGCCTTTGTGAATTGGCCCAAACCTTTTACAGTTAAACACTGTATGCAAATACAGGGGCTAATTTACAAAGGCATGTAGGAGTGTGTAAAAGAGCACTAATAAAGTATGAATATTCATTTACTTCCTCCAAAATGCCTGTGTGATTAAGCCCATATGTGTTTCACTTATGTTTGAAGTGAATTTCCATCTTTCTTGTAGTTCAAAAAGCATTCCAAGACAAGTCCTGGGAAGCAGCTACTGAAGCAACTTTCCAGAAGTACTCATGTAAATATTTGCTCATGTGGAAATTAAACATGTTTGGATAGTTGTAAATCATCAGTACATTTGAACTATTTACATGCAAAACATTTGCAAAGACCCATAAAACTGCTAGTTAGGGGCTATTCGCTACCTTTTACAGGTGATTCCAACCAGCACTTTTCAGAAGAAATATACTGCTTTACATTTGATTTTAAGTGTGAGTAAGTCTATTTACCACGCATATTTATGCTGTGTGAATTGAAAATGCAACTGTAAATTCATCACTTTACACCTCTTAGCGCCACTTAGGGGAACAAACAGCTTTGTGAATTGGCCAATATCTTTATTGCATCCACAGCTGATCTAGTACTGAAATGGACCACCCTGGTTTAAATATTAAAACGAACATGCCAGTCTCACTTGCCAGCTGAAGTCGTGATTTCTGAGTACTTGGGGCACATAAAGAAGGGCTACAAGTGAATACCTGCTTATTTTTTTGATGATTTCACTGAGCTCCAAACTGGTTCACCTTCTTCCCAGACCACGACCAGTTATCAGAGTTAGGGGCATATTTACAAGAACTTAATGCCGCCGTAGCGTCAATTTTTTGATGTTACAGCAGATTTTTTTTATCACCGTATTTACAAGTTGCCACTAATTCTAGTTAGTGGCAATTTTCCAGCGTAAACATGAATTTTCAAGTTCGCCACTTCTGTTAGTGGGACTTAACGAAAATGAGATATAAGGTCAGTGTTTCCGTGAAAAACTGCTTCTAACCACACAACTCGACATTTACAAGGAAATCCCAGTGCATCGATAACCCCCAAAAACTGCTGCTAAGTCAAAAATAACTGCCGTTTTCTAACGTCAATACTCACCTGGTCTTAAAAATGGTGCAAACACACCTGTATATAAGGAAGACAATCCCAGATAAACATTGGCAACCTCAGCGACGCCATGGAGCTTCTGCTGTTGCAAATTGGAGCAGCAAGAAGACCACCACCACCACCAAGGCAGTGCTGCAGAAGAGAGTGGGTCTACCTCCAAAGGATCACCCTCATACACCTCCGTCCTGCCGAGGTCATAGCCCATTACAGCTAAAAAGGTCCACCATTCTACACCTCCTGAACCAGATAGCGCCAAGGCTGCAAGCCACATCCCAGCGCAGCACAAACATCCCTCCGCAGACCAAGCTACTTGCTCTGCTGCACATGTTGGCCTCAGGATCCTTTCAACCTACCACTGCCAGAGTGGCCGGAATTTCCCAGGCATCCTTCTTCAGGTTTCTCCACACTATCCTGGATGCCATCATCAGCCTTACGCAGCAGCATCTATACTTTCCCAACACTGCACAAGAACAACTCACCAACAAGCAAGGCTTCTATGCCATTGCTGATTTTCTGCATGTGTTGGGGGCAATGGACTGCACCCATGTGCAACTTGTGCCTCCTGTGGACACTGCACACATCTACAGGAACAGGAAGCACATATACTCAATGAATGTGCAAGCAATAGTTGACCATCTTGGTGTGTTCCTGAATGTCGTGGCCAAGTACCCTGGCAGTGTCCATGATTCTTTTATTTTCCGCCAATCAGTTATCAACCAGCGGTTCCAGAAGGGCATCTATGGAAATGTACTGCTTGTTGGTAAGTACAAACTGAACACACAACACACCTCAAGTCACTCAATCATGGAGGTCAACTATGTGAGAATGCACATGTAGCAAATGTCCTTGTGTATATATTGTTACTGGGCCAACTTCCATACACAAACACATAATGACAAAGAACAACATATATGTAATTAATCCCGACAAGGGAGTAGGATATAAAATCACTCACAATCCAATAATTCACTTTAGGAATACAGATCTCGCAAGAACTCATCAGCCAAAAAATTGCAAGGATACAATGCAGCGGGTGCCACAAGCCATATGCCTGCGCTGTGCTGCGTTATTTCTGGACAAAGGGATGTGTCATATGTACAATGAGATGATGGATCACTCTGCTCTCCCTTCAACTGGCGCACAATTAGCGAACATGCACCAACACAGGCACCCATGCACAATGGTGTAAGGGTGCCTGAGTCATGGGGATGAAAGTATTTCTGCATGAAGGGACACGTTATTGCACATAAACAATCACAAAAGTGGATGTCCTCTTCCGATGTGATGTGTCAGAATGCAGCATGCATAGAAAGAGAAAAAAATTAAGAGAAATGTAAATGTATCTCCATGTTGCACATGCCTATGCCTCCCCTGGTGAGGCGTATCAATCTGATGCATTTTCAGGTGTACGGTTTTTCAGAAAGGCGGAAAGGTAGCCAACTAAATGGGTGTTGTGTGGGAACACCCACATCAACACCCATGGCTCGCCCCCAACACGCAATCAATCGTCTTTAAAGTTGCCATGTGCCCAAGGCCATGAATAGACATGTGGTTTGGCTTGATATCTTCCAGTAAGTAGAGTGCAGCAGGTAGCTATGCTGGTGCATCTCAAACAGTGACCCACCTAGGGTGCAAGGGGGTTGTAACTAAGCCACATTGAGTACAACATTCAAGTGCCTCTGGTGCCAGCTACCCTTAGTAAAATATCTCACAATGATGGATATTGCAGATGTACATTCATATTGATGTGCAAAAAGTGCACATTCATCAGTGACAATATCTACAGCCGAGGACCACAGGCGCATGGACGACGAGGGCCCCACCTCCACCGTCAGTCTGCAGTAACTCAGTTGCACCAGTGCCTACCACTCCGGGTCTCAGACAAAGGCACAGCGTGGTCTCAAGGCCCAGGGAACTGCCTGCGCTTTCATCATTGGGTGCCATGGGGTTGCAAGGATTGCGCAATGTAAAGTGCTGCATCGCTGTTTTTCGCTAACAATGCGCCACTCTTCAGACATGAGGCACAGATTTGGCATTTCCTCTTCCCCTGGGACTCTGGCTCGACATCATGGCTGTTGCTGGCTTCGTAGGGGTTGTTGACCTGTGCTGAATTTGGTCATGGCTTCACCATTCTGCATTCGGGTGCATACATTTTCTAATTTCTCATCAGAGGTGTCTTTGTAAGCTCTTTTTGCCTCTAGATTCTAGAACAGAAAAGTGAAGGAGGGCTGACTTACGTGAATTTTTTGACCGCTAACTGTCCAGCCGTCACTTTTTTTTCTCTTTAGCTTCAAGATGTGTATCGCTGTCACACTAGAGTGAGGGGCAATTTAGTCTGCTACGCGCTGATCCTAATGCCATGTAACGACGTGTTGTACATATGTCGCTAACATGACAATGGATGTGGTCGATAGACACCGTCAAAAAACATTTGCCGCTTAGCAAACTCAAAAATGCATAGCCAAATTCTTGAAAATATGCCCATGAGTGCCTTTGCACAGACCCTTGTAAATATGCATGTCTTGGCCTCCAGCTAAGCAAAAACTACAATGCGATTCTGTAGTCAACCTTCGCATTGTATGCAGCATCATAATTCTTCAATACAACTAGTGGATGCTTGTTCAAGTTAATGTGCGTTGCAAGCCCAATAACCTGGTAAAGACATCACAGCAATGTATAATGTAACAGTCTTATATGTAGTCACACAGACAACCAATATAACTACCGTTGATGCATGCATTATCTATCACACATGACAATATTTGGATATGCATCAATGTGAGGAACCAGTGCATTTTGACAGCTCAGGATTACTGATATCAAGACATATCAGAATGACTTAAGTCACCTACACAACACAGATCACATGCCATAGCCATATGGTATTGTTAGGCATGCAATATCCTGCAATATGGTACATTTACTGATCAACTAGCACTTAGCGCAAATTGTTTGCCATGTTTTCACATAAGCGATAACTTTTTTAATAACCCCTATGGAAAACAATCGCAAAATACATGTGTCAACAATGAAAAATTTCCGTTTAACCCTTAGCAGGTAATTTTTTCACGCGGAGTCCAAAAACGGACCGCAAACGCCCAGAAAGAGATGTCAGTACGCATCCTGTTTCATTGAGGAGCGCTGTGCACTTTCACGTTCTCTTTTAACCACACTGTTAGTGTCTATGGAGAGTTGTGAAGGTATTTAGAGGTGTCTACTGGATTTATGTGTGAGAGAGTGGTTTGGTGTCTAGTCTACTGTCCCTACTGTCCCTGTCAAGTTCTGCGCCGCTGTCTTTCCATGTTTTTTGCGTATTTGTGATTATCTTGTTGGTCTTTGTCTAAGGGGTATATTTGTAAGTTATATAGGTTTATTGGGTATTTACTTATTTTTTTTTTAATAGTGGGTTTATTTGTGTGGTGGGAGATGTTGGGTGAGGGTAGGGAGGGCCATATGTCAGAGGGGGTATTGGGGGGCTTCCTTTGGCTGGTGAAGTTTTTTTTTACCAAGGATGGTGGAGAATGTGGGATGGGTCCTGCAGGGACGTGAAGATCAGGAAGTTGAGGAGGGAGCACATCCACAACCACATGATGCGCATCTTTAAGGTGGACAGGATTGTCCACCAGTGGAAACACTGATGGTAGGATTGTGTCGGACGTGATGGAGACCTATTCGATCACCTGGGGATCATTTTTGGCAGACAAGGTGGAAACTACATTTCAAATGTTGTATGATATCACAGTGTATTTTCTCTGTTAGAAACTGTAGTCAGTGACATAATGTAATATGCACAACATGATGATGCCAACAACTTTGTGGAAACAGAAGCTGCCTAGCTCCAATGCAATCACACTTGCACCATTGTGCAATTGTACCTGCGTTTACGTGAATGATTGACCTCCTGCACATAAACAATCAGAAAGTGCTGTATCATGTATCTATGTGTGCTGCGCAATGCAGCATACATAGATAGTGTACAACGTGATTCGTCTGTGAGGACTTGCAATGTGCAGGAAGGGCCTATGTGATCTGCACAACGCAGCACACATGGCAAAACGCCAGACCTGATGGAATAACTCGTCTATTCCCGTTGGGCAAGGCTATAACCAGTTTTTAACAGTTCCCAATGTAGGTGCAGGACCATATGTACGTCAGCCTTTTTAATATGCTCCATTGTAGTATGCTATGGGTGTTTTGGTGGAACGCCCATTGCAACACCCATTAACAAAGGAACAGGTCACACAAAGTTGAGTGTGAAAGGCTGCCTTATACACAAGGCGGGATCAAACCACATCAAGTGTCTGAACGCACTCCTGTGAAAAATGCTAGGCCCAGATTCCGCATGGCCATGGATGAAGGTAAGACAGCATCACTGATCCTGTTGGATTTAAGTGCAGCTTTTGACACGGTATCCCACTGCCTCCTTCTGGAACGGTTGTGGGATGCTGGAGTCAGAGGTGGTACATTGAAATGGATCAATCATTTCCTTCAGGATAGATCCTTCCAAGTCTGAAACCTGACTCCTGTTACAAGGGGTTCCACATGGCTCTGCCCTTAGCCCGATGTTATTTAATATCTGTCCTATGCTGATGACACCCAGCTGATTATCATGCTAGAACAGAATGAAGTGGAGGCTGCGCCTAAACTCAAAGCTTGCTTAATTGACCTGGCCAACTGGATGAAATTCATTTGTCTTCAACTAAATGCAGGCAAAACTGACATTATGGTAGTTGGCAAACAACCCACCATATGATCTCATATCTGGTGGCCATCAGAACTAGGTCCGACCCCGGTTCCTAAACCTAAGATCAAAAACGTAGGGGTATCACCCTATCATTTGCGGAACATATATCAGGTTTGGCCTGCACATGCTTTGGCCTACTGAGGATGTTACAAATGTTTTTTGATCTTTTACCTCTGACAGCAAAATAAAAACATCATCCAGGCACTGATTACCTCTTGCTTGGACTACTGTAACATTCTCTACTTAGGGGTCACCAAATGTAGTATGAGAATGCTGCAGAGTACAGAACGCTGCAGCCTGGCTACTACTGAACATCCCTAGGTGAGCCCTGGTGGGAACGGCCCTTGTGGAACTATACTGGTTACCGGTGCTGGACAGAGTGACGTTTAAAGCTTTGTGCTTCTGTCACAGAATTCTAAACGAGAAAGGACCTAGCTATCTATTGCCTCTACTTATCCCTTACAGGCCTATTAGGAATCTTAGATCTGCAGGCACTGCGAGGCTGACGGTTCCCAAAGTGCAAAGGGCACGGTTGGGAGGTAGATCTTTTGGCTTTCTAGCAGCAAAAGTTTGGAACCAATTGCCGCTGGATCTTAGGATGCAGCCCTCAGAAGTGCTGTTTCATAGAAAACTTGAAACATGGTTCTTTAGGTCATCCCAGGTAGACTGGTGCTAAGGTATTTTTTGGACAGGGCGGTCTCAACCTAGAGGAAGAATTCCTAGCGTGGGGACACTCCGTTGGAGTAACCAGGCGCTCTACAAACTACTAATCTAATCTAATCATATTGACGAAACAACGTTAGGAAAAGTGACGTTGTTGAGGCAATAGTGCCTTGTGAATGTGTCCCTCAAGTTGTATTCACAATATGATTACGTATACTTACAGGATTGTCCTGTGGTCCAGAAGGCTGCAATGGTCATGTGTTGTGTGTCAGACAGGCAAAGCACATCCCTTCATGTAGGCAACAATAACAGAGACATATCTGTTATAGTTTATAAAATTGTATGTAAATGACTTCAGTAATGAACCTGACACATGTGAAAAGTCATGTCTAATACAAATCTTTTTTTACATGTGTCACAGCTGTTAGACCATTGATCACTTGGGCAGACACTGATGCCTTCATGGACCCACACGCCACTGGTGAGTGCCTTAGGTCATATATTTTGCTTTTTGTGAGAAGGGATACTTTTAGGTGAATGCTCCTGTATGTTATTGAACAGTCTGGGTGTGCATGACATTGACCTCACCTCTAGTGTGATGAGGCAGCATAAAGTTGAGATTTTTGCACATATTTATGATGCACTGATGGAACACAGCATTAGCCTTCTTGACTTTACATTGCACATCCCCAGTTTGTTAAATTCGTCCCTGCACTGTATTAGCAACTATACAGCTTGTTTAAGTGTATTGCCCTGTCATAGAGCATATTTTGCTGCATCCCAACGATGTAGACCCTCTGTCACCATTGTGCAAGGGGCCTGCTTTGGTGCAAGGCAGAAAAAATGGACACTGTTGTTAATGAAAAATAATGTTTGACCCTTATCATGGCACAATCGTTGCTACCATGCATTTGCAACATGTTGGAGCAGATTGGCAACCAATTTGGAAAGACACCACCCTACACCATTTTTCTCAAAGTGTGCCCATGTACAATCTTTCTTATCTGATGTTCGGTCCTATGGTATCCATTGTGTCCCTCCTTTTCAATTCCGTTGGATGCTGTGGCTGTGGATGCTTATGGCAAGATCAATGCTGTATGAATTTTTCACACAATGGGCCAGCAATTTGCTTAGTGTTGTGATATCAGGTGTAAAATTCATGTCCAATTCACAAAGTGAATATGCCTTCTTGGTATAGTATCATGTGACATGCATAAGTTCACGTTGCCTGGCTACAGCTGCATGAAATATGATTGGGTTAATCTGCAATGACTGATTGAGTCAGTGAACCTTGTGAAGTTAAAGTAGCACTTTCACTGAGGCCATAAGTGCAAATTGTGTATATTACTCCAGCCGATGCAGGTGGGTTTCACAGTGTATATACAGAAAAGGAAACATTTGAGGGATGTTGGTGATGGGTATGACCAGACATGGAATCCATGTACACCCTGGCATAATGTAGCTGTCACTGTTGATTAGTTCATTGGAGCAACAGTTGTTAGTGACAAGTATTAGTCCAAAGAGGCAGTCTCATACACAAGCTGAGAGCTGGTGTACGTGACAATATTGGATGAGTGTATAGCTGTGTCTGAACTGGGGTGGCAAAGTGAACTAAAGAATGATGATGGATTCAACCCAGATCTGTGACTGGGGGTGAGTGTTTGAAAAGTTTCAGCACTCCGTCCATCATCTCCTTGTGTTTGCTTAATATTGGATGAGTGGCCTAACCCAGAGAAACAACCTGTTTGAATGAGTCAATATAACCGTAAGACGTAGTTAGGTGCTGTTGGAATTGAAATGTGTCACTGTCATATTACTAATGCTTCACATGGTATTATGTTAGCATTTATGTAGCTATGTCATAACTGATTCCTATTGTATATGTATGCAATCAATAAGTGTAGACGTTGTGTGAATTAAGGTTAGCATCTGTGCCGCCATCTTCCCGTTAGTAGACGCCATCTTGTATTATAATCGAAACTGCTACTTGATTATTTACGAGAAATGGTCCCTGGTAAGTTTGGTTTCTCCTTGCTCAGCTTTGGCTTCTTTTACTCACAAGTGTTCTCATTAACGTATGCCTTTCCCGTTAGACAGAGGCCTTCACCCACCTGTCTGGTGGGGAGCATAAGCCAGATGACCTTGGGCAGTAGATAGCTTGTGCTCGGGTGAGGAATCTAAACATATGCTCTCATAGTAGGCGGGTCTTTGTGGGCTCCGCATCATACATAATGTAACTTTATGCTTGTTAGCGATACAAAAGGGGATGATGGACGGAACGTTTGAGCCAATCAAACACTCACCCCCAGTCAACTGATCTGGGTTTAATCCATCATCATTCTTTAGCTCACTCCACCACCCCAGTTCAGACATGGCCATATGCAAATCAGTCTGACCCTGTGCCTCATGGGAACAGTCCAGCCCGAACTGCCAAGCCATGTCTTCCCTGGACCGGAAACAAGCATCCTAGGACCGGTTTCTGGCATTTCAGCCGTCATCAGCCAGGCTTGCTTGAATCCAGTGGCAAAGTGAGCAAGGGACCCACGTCTGGGCATACCCCCGCCAACTTAGGACGACCAAAGCGATACAAAAGGGGATGATGGACGGAACGTTTGAGCCAATCAAACACTCACCCCCAGTCAACTGATCTGGGTTTAATCCATCATCATTCTTTAGCTCACTCCACCACCCCAGTTCAGACATGGCCATATGCAAATCAGTCTGACCCTGTGCCTCATGGGAACAGTCCAGCCCGAACTGCCAAGCCATGTCTTCCCTGGACCGGAAACAAGCATCCTAGGACCGGTTTCTGGCATTTCAGCCGTCATCAGCCAGGCTTGCTTGAATCCAGTGGCAAAGTGAGCAAGGGACCCACGTCTGGGCATACCCCCGCCAACTTAGGGCGACCAAAGCGATACAAAAGGGGATGATGGGCGGAACGTTTGAGCCAATCAAACACTCACCCCCAGTCAACTGATCTGGGTTTAATCCATCATCATTCTTTAGCTCACTCCACCACCCCAGTTCAGACATGGCCATATGCAAATCAGTCTGACCCTGTGCCTCATGGGAACAGTCCAGCCCGAACTGCCAAGCCATGTCTTCCCTGGACCGGAAACAAGCATCCTAGGACCGGTTTCTGGCATTTCAGCCGTCATCAGCCAGGCTTGCTTGAATCCAGTGGCAAAGTGAGCAAGGGACCCACGTCTGGGCATACACCCGCCAACTTAGGGCGACCAAAGCGATACAAAAGGGGATGATGGACGGAACGTTTGAGCCAATCAAACACTCACCCCCAGTCAACTGATCTGGGTTTAATCCATCATCATTCTTTAGCTCACTCCACCACCCCAGTTCAGACATGGCCATATGCAAATCAGTCTGACCCTGTGCCTCATGGGAACAGTCCAGCCCGAACTGCCAAGCCATGTCTTCCCTGGACCATGTCTTCCCTGTTAGTCAGTCCCTTGACAGCCATCCCATAGGGCTGGTCAGACTGGACTCCGCTGCAGTGTAGCTCCACGAATAAACCAGTTTGATTATATTCTCTACTGCGTCATCGACTTTTCATGTTTTGGAAGGCTAGTGGAGGTCGAGAGTGACCCGGGTGACCCTATTTGGGTCACTTCCTTCAGTTGGCGCCCAAACAGGGACTCCACTAGGTGACCCATCCCGCCCGTAGTCGGGTTGTGGGGGTCGGAGTTGCATCCGGTTGAATGGGCGGATCGGGGATCCCCACATGACAGAGCCTGGTTCTCGTGGCTGCCCCGCCTGTCTGATTGGGCGGCTCCTAGTCTAGTGGTCATCTCGGCTGGGGTCCTGAAAAGGCGAAACCCTTGGATCTGACCATTTGGTCCGAAGAGTCGGCAGTGGAGAATAATCTTGTTTGACCTGTGTGCACCAGGTGAGTTTGTCTTGATTCTTGGTAAATGTGGCACCATCTTGGTTAACTTGGTGGGTCTACGGACCCTTCTGATATGGACCTTTTTTGAACGTTCTGCCAAGCCACTTGTTGAATTTGACTTA
>CAWUFW010009325.1:0-55000 GCA_963921515.1 Calotriton arnoldi | reverse complement strand
CTTGGGCACAACGAAACCCTGGCCTGTGCCTTTGGCAGTGCGGCAGGCTGGGGGACGGGGCCCAGGGCCGGAGCACCCGACTTGGGGCCTGACGGGGCCCCTAGACCCAGCCGGGGCTCCCAGGCCCAGAGGCGCAGGGGAAGCCTCCCCGGGCCCGCCAGACCCTGTCCCGGGCACCCTGCCACGCGGCAGGACCGAGGACAGAGCCCGGGGTGGGGAGGCCGCCCTCCCCGGGGCCCTCAGGGGCCCCGGCCGGAGCTCCTGAACCCAGCCAAGCAAGGGGAGGCTCCCCGGGCACAACAGAACCCCATTCCGGGCCTTTGGCAGTGCGGCAGGATGGGGGACAGGCCCCAGGGCCAAAGCACCTGACCCGGGGCCCGACGGGGACCCTGGACCCAGCCGGGGCTCCCAGGTCCAGAGGCTCAGGGGAAGCCTCCCCGGTCCCACCGGACCCCGTCCCGTGCACCCTGCCATGCGGCAGGACCAAGGACAGAGCTCCGGGGTGGGGAGGACGCCCTCCCCGGGGCCCCTGGGAGCCGCTGAACCCAGCCTAGCAGGGGGAGGCTCCCCGGGCCCGCGGGACCTCGTTCGGGCATCCTGCCACTCAGCAGGACCAAGGACAGACCCTGGGGTGGGGAGGCCGCACTCCCCAGGGCCCCTGGACCCAGCCCAGCAGGGGGAGGCTCCCCGGGCCTGCCGGACCCCATCTAGGTCAGCCTGCCACGCAGCAGGCCCATGGATGGACCCAGGGCTGGGGCAGCATCCTGGCCCGCCCAGATGCCGGCTGAGGACCGCTAGGCCGAGAGGGGTCCCAGAGTACCCTGTCCCTAGTAATCCAGAGGAAGGCTACCCCGCTTTCTGGGCATCCGTGCGCACCGCGAGGCTCAGGGGACCCTGGGCGCGAAGGTGCCCGACCTCCTGGAGCCCTGGCTAGGATCCGGGAGGCAAATGAGCCCTCATCGGGACTTCCAGGGCAGCCCGGCCATCTGGTCGCCCCATTGGAAAGCATTGCGTGCGACCAGATGGCCGGGGTCGAAAGGACGCCCATCTTCCCGCTCCGAGCAGAGCCTTCGCGGTAGGGCTCCCGCCTGCCCACGCAGGGCTCGGGGGCTCCGCGTCCCGGGGGGGCACGGGGACCCCGGCTGGGCCTCAGGCACGGGGAGGACCACCGGAGCTCTCAGGTCCGGGCGCCCGGGGGAGGACTGCCCGGGACCCATGGAGCCCGTCCCGGGCACCTTGCCACGCCGTGGTCCGGAGGAGGGAGCCCCGGATGCCTCGGGAGGTGTTGTCCGGGCATAGCCCATCTGGTCCCCGGCAGAGAACCGCCAGCCCGGGAGGGGTGTCCCGGCATACCCTGCCCCTAGTAATCTGGAGGAAGGCTACCCCGCTTTCTGGGAATCCGTGCGCACCGCAATGCTCAGGGGACCCTGGGCGCGAACGTGCCCGACCTCCTGGAGCCCTGGCTGGGATCCGGGAGGCAAATGAGCCCTCATTGGGACTTCCAGGGTGGCCCAGCCATCTGGTCGCCCTATTGGAAAGCATTGCGTGCGACCAGATGGCCGAGGGGAAAGGTGCGACCAGATGGCCGGGGTCGAACGGACTCCCATCTGCCCGCCCCGAGCCGAGCCTTCCCGGTAGGGCTCCCGCCTGCCCACGCAGGGCTCGGGGGCTCCGCGTCCCGGGGGGCTCGGGGTCCCCGGCTGGGCCTCAGGCACAGGGAGGACCACCGGAGCTCTCGGGCCCGGGCGCCCGGGGGAGGACTGCCCGGGACCCATGGAGCCCATCCCGGGCACCTTGCCACGCCGTGGTCCGGAGGAGGGAGCCCCGGATGCCTCGGGAGGTGTTGTCCGGGCATAGCCCATCTGGTCCCCGGCAGAGAACTGCCAGCCCACGAGGGGTGTCCCGGCATACCCTGCCCCTAGTAATCCGGAGGAAGGCTACCCCGCTTTCTGGGAATCCGTGCGCACCGCAAGGCTCAGGGGACCCTGGGCGAGAACGTGCCCGACCTCCTGGAGCCCTGGCTGGGATCCGGGAGGCAAATGAGCCCTCATCGGGACTTCCAGGGCGGGCCAGCCATCTGGTCGCCCCATTGGAAAGCATTGCGTGCGACCAGATGGCCGGGGTCGAAAGGACTCCCATCTGCCTGCCCCGAGCCGAGCCTTCCCGGTAGTGCTCCCGCCTGCCCACGCAGGGCTCGGGGGCTACGCATCCCGGGGGGCTCGGGGACCCCGGCTGGGCCTCAGGCACGGGGAGGACCACTGGAGCTCTCGGGCCCCCGGCGCCCGGGGGAGAACTGCCCGGGACCCATGGAGCCCGTCCCGGGCACCTTGCCACGCCGTGGTCCGGAGGAGGGAGCCCCGGATGCCTCGGGAGGTGTTGTCCGGGCATAGCCCATCTGGTCCCCGGCAGAGAACCGCCAGCCCGGGAGGGGTGTCCCGGCATACCCTGACCCTAGTAATCTGGAGGGAGGCTACATGCTTTCTGGGAATCCGTGCGCACCGCTAGGCTCAGGGGACCCTGGGCACGAACGTGCCCGACCTCCTGGAGCCCTGGCTGGGATCCGGGAGGCAAATGAGCCCTCATCGGGACTTCCAGGGCGGCCCGGCCATCTGGTCGCCCCATTGGAAAGCATTGCGTGCGACCAGATGGCGGAGGGGAAAGGTGCGACCAGATGGCCGGGGTCAAAAGGACTCCCATCTGCCTGCCCCGAGCCGAGCCTTCCCGGTAGGGCTCCCGCCTGCCCACGCAGGTCTCCGGGGCTCTGCACCAGGGACCCTTGTCACGGGCAGATGGACACTTGGCAGGCGGCAGGACGGGGGCTCACAAATCCCAGGCCCTGACTGAAACGCAGTCCCCGGGGCTGGTCCCTGCTTCTCAACCCAGCCAGGCCGGGGAGATCGGGGAGCCTGCCCAGGCACGAGGGACCCCTGTCCCGGGCACATGGACCCTCAGGACATGCGCTCGTTTTCCACACATTTTTTTCCAAAATTCTGCGTAGTGGCGCTACGCCAACTACGCCCAGCCCTAGCTAGGATGCCTTGTTGGAGTAAAATGTGGTGTCTGGGGTGCCACTGTTGTTCTGTTGAACATCGGTTGGAGAAGAGGCAGCCTGCGCCTCCAGAAGGCACTCCGAATTTTGACATGTATGTGAAGCACGGTATTGGCCCTATTATGTTTCGTACATTATGGCACAAGTATACGAGGGACAATACTGAGCTTCAGTGGCCACTGGAAGGTATCTTTGATGAACAGAAATTGAATTATTTGCAGGACAAATTGTTTGCCAGAAGAAGCAGGCAGTCGATGTTTGACACTTTACAGGTGTGGCAGAAGGAAGCTAAGCAGAGGCGTATATGGGCTGAGAAGGAGTCTAGGAAAAAGGGAATGCAGACAGTAGTTCAGAAAGCTGTAGCTTATGATAGAGAGCAAACGGAAAAAGGTATTGAGTGTGCTGATAGGAAGTTTTGATTACAATGTAATAAGTCCTATGTTGTTCGAGAGGATGATGATCCCTTTGTGGAGGAATTGTTGGAAGCTCGCCCCCCACCTCCCTGTGCCCCGCAGAGGATATACCTTGTTGTTCCGTCATCTCAGTCTCCGGCTCCTCCTCCGCCTCCCTCCGGTCTTTCCGCGGACTTGACTGCTTCGGCTTCAGCCCCGCCTGTCTCCCCTCTGGTTTTGCAAGCTACGAGTGTGGTGACTGCAGGCACCCCCGCAGTGTCTGTTGTCTCTGCTCATGTTTCTTCTCCTTCTCTTACACCTACAACTCAGTCATTGCTAACATTGTTACCTGTGTCTACATCTCTTGTGTCTTCTCCAGACCCGGTGTGCAGTGTTGGGACACCGGTGCACTGGTCGGATGAGGGGAATTGGGCGGCAGCACGGGAGCGAATGGAGCGGGTATTGATTCGATCTGATGTGGGTGTTGAGGAGAAAAGGATGGTAGCAAATAAGGCTGTGCAATGGGCTCGGAGTCCGATTTATAGTGTGGAGGATGTATGGAGTGTGATGAGGGATTTTGAGCCATTTGTGCAGCAGCATGCCCTTAAGTATATGTCAGCTACATTGATTAGTTTGTGGGAACAATGTTTTGGTTGTGTAGCCTCCCAAATAATTTATGACTTTCGAGATCGTGTATATGTTACTGATATGGCCCCTAGTGATGTTTTCAGTAATGTTGGGACAATGATTAGTTATCGAGATAGATTGCATCAGCAAACACCGACCAGTGCGTCCCAATTCCCGATGAGGGAGGTGCATCATAATTTCTATCCTGAGATCCCAGAGCAGTGTAATCAGCAGGGCACTGTTGTTCAACAGCGGGTAGAGGCTCATTTTCAGGAACAGTGGGTCTATACTCCATGGAAGAGAAGTGAACTACTAGCTCTTAAGAGTCAGCTACCGGATCCTAGGCAGAACCCTACGGCATATTATAAAGAGTTAACAGAGGCCGCCTCCTCGTCAGTTATGACATTAGCAGATATTGAGATGTTTTTTGGGCTGTTGGTGCCAGTGGATATATGGAGGCAGGTGCATACGCAGGATCACAGGGTGGAATTGGGTGGCTCTTGGGATAATATTAAGGCATGGGATAGGGAGCAAAAGCCCCGTGAGAAACCAACGGCTGAGATTTTGGCACTGCCAAGTCGTATCATTACTTATATGCATTCTCTTATCTCACCCAGAAGAGTAGATTGGGATAAGTTGACAGCATGTCGTCAGAAGAAAGAGGAGAGTGTGTCTGATTTCTTTTTCGGTTTGAAAGGGGGCTCTTGGATTTCAGTGGGCAAGATTTGTCGGTAGAAGGTGGTGTCAGCTTATTTGTTAACAGGTTTGTTACAAATTTGCTTCCGGAGATCGCAGTTCGGTAAAAGGCTTTTGAGAGCACTTGGACTACCTCCTCCCCTTCGGTGATATTGAGTATGGCTCAGTACTATGAGCATCAAGAGAATGGGGAAAAGCACAGGGTAGAAAAGAAGAGTAAGGATTTGAAAACAAAAGTACTGATGCAGCAGGTTGCAAGGGGTCTGGAAGGGTACAAGGCACTGGTCCGGCTCAGAGGTCGTGTGGTGCTGGTAGAGGCAGCGCACCTTTGGGGCCGAATCAGTGCGTGTATTGTAAAAGGGAGGGACACTGGCGGAATGAGTGTCCGGAGTTGTTGCAGAAAGTTGCGGTGCCCAGAAGTTGGGGTTCAAGTGGACGGGGCCGTGGTGAGATTGGTCAGGATAAGGTTCAGGCTGGTGCATCCTCGTGGGGTCGTTCTGATCAGAACTATTTTGATGACCCCTGGGGAAGGCAGTATTATCATGATGATTATGATATGGATGAGGTCACAGGGATGTCCTACAGTTAGGACAGCCAGGGACAGGGAGGGGGACCAGCAGATTTACATGGTTCGGCACAGAAATTCTTGGTGGATACAGGCGCAATGAATAGCTCTGTTTCTCATTCACTGGTCCCCGGGGCAGCCCTGTCTGGCCGCAACAATGTCTCGGTAGGTTTTTCAGGCGTACCGGTTGTGAGCCCCATTTCCTGACCTCTTGCCTTGACTATTGGCCCTTTTACTATGGACTCGCCATTTTTGTTGACGATGAATTGTGGGGAGAATTTACTGGGATTAGATTTGTTGAAGAAGTTGCATGCTATAATTTATTGTTCCCCAGATGGTGTTGGTGTTTACATGACTCTTGGACCTGATGTGGTTGGTGCAAAACAGTGTTTGGCAAAGGATGCGCCGCTTTCTGTTGAATTTAAGGATATGCCGTCCTCCTTGTGGACAGTAGGGGATACAGATGTAGGGTTGTTGCAGATATCACCCATTTCTATTTCAGTGAAGGATAATGCTGTGCTTCCTCCTATTCCCCAGTACAAAATATCGCGAGCAGGGGAGCGAGCTCTATTGCAGATTATACAGGACTTGATCAAGTCGGGGGTGGTTGAGGAGACAATAGCGAACGTGTGCAATAGCCCTATTCTCCCTATTCTTAAGAAGGTACCTTTGGATTCCCCTGATGCACATCCTGATGTCTATCGCTTTGTGATTGATTTGCGGGAGGTCAATAAGATCGTCATCCCTCAGTTTCCGGTGGTTCCCGACATCACTTCTCTTTTAACAATGATTCCTTCCACAGCCCAATTCTTTTCTGTGATTGACTTGAAAAATGCTTTCTTTATTATTCCCATCTATCCAGACAGCCGGTACCTATTTGGCTTCGCTTTGGCTGGCAGGAGCTTTCAATTCTGTCGAGCTCCTCAGGGGTATACTGAAAGTCCCAGTATCTATAGTCAGGCCGTGAAAAGTCAGTTGGATTCACTCTTTCTTCCCACAAGAAATTTATTATTGCAATATGTGGATGACCTTCTGGTAGCCTCCGAAACTGAAGAAGGTTGTAGGGAGGCCACGGTCAAATTATTATTGCATTTGGCGCATCATGGACATAAAGTGTCCCTTTCCAAGTTTCAATATTGTCGACAGGAGGTCACCTATTTAGGTCACCTACTGTCGAAGGAGGGTTGGAGGCTAACACCTGAACGAGTTGATACTTTTGTTAAGATGCCTGTCCCTGTGCGTGCTTTCATAGGCATCACCTCGTATTGTCGTCACTGGATACCCGGCTACTCTTTATTAACAAAACCTCTGCTTCACTTAATAACTAAAGATGTGCATGAACCCTTGCCCTGGACGCATGAATGTCAGCATGCTTTTGAACAATTAAAAGTTGCGCTTTGCTCTGCACCTGTGCTTGGTATGCCTGACTACCAGAAGCCTTTTGTGTTGTACGTACACGAAACGGCTGAGTGTGCGCTTTCTTGTTAACACAAGCCTTTGGAGGTAAGCAGAGGCTGTGTGCTTATTTCTCTGCTATTCTTGACCCTGTCGCCAGAGCCCTCGAGAGTTGTTTAAGAGCCGCTGCGGCGGTCTCCATTCAACAGTCGGCAGGGCTCGTCCTTAATCATGATCTCACAGTAATGGTACCTCATGCTGTGGATGTACTTTTGAACAAGACAAAGACGCAGCACCTCACCAGTGCTCGTCTGACTGTTTATGAATTGACTTTATTTTCACCTCATGTTACTATCAAGAGATGTGCCACACTGAACCCAGCCACATTCCTACCCCTCCGTTCGGAAGATGAGGACAAAGATGTTAATGATTGTCTATTCCGCACTGAAGAAGAGATGAAGGGATGGGTAGACTTCACTGACGTTTCCTTATCTGACCCGCAAGGGGAACTATATGTCGATGGCTCTTGTTTCAAATTGTCAGATGGCACCACTACAGCAGCGTTTGCCATTACCACGCTGCGTACTGTAGTTGAGACATCACGAGTCCCTTACCAATCAGCGCAGGCTGCGGAGCTGGTAGCCCTTTTGCAAGCATGTGAGTTGAGTGAAGGCTTGGCTGTTAATATTTATACTGACTGCCAGTATGCCTTCGGAGTGGCCCATAATTTTGGGTGACTCTGGGCAGAGAGGGGATTCTTGACTTCACATGGCACCAGGATTCAGCATGGCCCGTTGATAGAAAGGCTTTTGACAGCCTTGACCCTTCCTAAACGATTGGCAATAGTGAAGTGTAGTGCCCATAAAGCGATTACGGATGATGCGGGGAGGGGAAATGTGTTTGCAGATCAGCTAGCTAAAGAGATGGCCAGGTCGAAGATGAAGAAAATGTTTGTGGCAGGTCCAGCTAGATGGGTACCAGAAATTATTATGTTTGAGGATACACTGGATAGTGTCAAAGAAATACAGAGTGAGGCAACAATTGAGGAGTTGGCAGTGTGGCAGGAGAGTACAGGACGGTTAGATGACGAGGGGTGCTGGACTGATAAGTCCAAAAAGCAAAGATGGATGTTACCAGATGCATATGTATTTCCTGTAGTTACAATGGCAAATGGTCCAGCCCATATTAGTGCCATGGGGATATGTAAGCTATTGGATCCTGTGTGGCGAAATGATAATATCCCAAACGTTGCTGCTCATTTAGTAAAATACTGTATGGTTTGTTTGAAGCATAATCCTGGAAAAGGTACCCCCACACCTCCTGGTAATTTTGTGCCACCTTCCTTCCCTTTGGAGGTTCTCCAGATAGATTAAATCGAAATGGAACTAGTCAACAATTTGAAATAGTGCTAGTGGTTGTCTGTGCATTCAGTAAATGGATTGAGGCTTACCCTACTAAAGAGAACACAGCCATAGCAACGGCAAAAGCTCTTATTAAGGAGTTTTTCCCGTGTTCGGCTTGCCCCGTTTGATTTGGAGTGACAATGGAAGTCATTTTAATTCGAGGGGGATCCAGTTGGTGTGCGATGGTCTGCACATCAAGCAAAAATTTCATGCAGCAAATCATCCCCAGTCAGCAGGTTTGGTTGAGAAGTACAATGGTACTCTCAAGCTATAGTTGGCAAAGATCAAGGAGAGTACTGGAATGCAATGGCCAGATGCATTACCTCTTGCCCTACTGTCCACTAGAGCGACAGCTCATTCTAAGACAGGATTATCTCCTTATGAGGTGGTCTTTGGCCGTCCCGCAAATGTGTGGGGCGTCCCTAGACCTAAACGCTTTTCAGAAATTGATTACCCTTTGTTTGTAGATTATTTGTATTGATTGACTAAAAGCTTGCGTTCTATTCGCCAACAGATATATGAAGCTTTGCCTCCAGAGCCTGAGGGGCCCAGACACACCATACAGCCGGCTGATTTTGTCCTAGTAAAGAATTACTGGAGACGAGAGTGTCTGGAGCCAAGATGGAAGGGACCCTTCCAGGTACTCACTGCAACGAGGACCGCAGTGAAAGTTGACGGCCGGAAGAATTGGATTCATTCATCACACTGTCAGCGAGTCCCACTGCCTTTCCCCTACGATAGGCGGGTTTCCGAAGGGATAGGGGACCATGAGACGGAGAAGGTTCTACGTTTTGTCCCTTTTTTGGATGACCAGCTGACTTGGGCGCAGACGGAGGAGGAGAATGATGCTGCTCTGAATGCGGCAGTCCCCCCAGAAATAAGGGCTGCCCAGGCCTCCTCTTCATCTGGTCCACAGCAGCCTGAGTCTCAGTCCCCGACCCCTCCTGAATTTCAGATTCTTTTCCGTGATGAGACAGTGCCTGGAGTAGCAAGGTACAATTTGCATCCTCGTGGAAGGACAGTGCACCAAAAAAAAAGTGAGTTTAGCAGGGCTGGACTTCATGGATAGGATTAGTGAAAATGCCCCTTGTTTATGCCTTTCATATTAGATTAGGGATCAGAGGATTGGTGTACTGCCAGTGACGCAGGACAGGATAATTTGAGGGTGTTTTCCCAAGGAGGGAGAGTGCCCTATCCTGAGAACTGTGAACATTTGCAGACGGGCTGCAACAGTGTAGCTCCACCGTGAAGTGCTCAATAGCACCACCGAGGGTTGGACAATAGAAGCCTGTCAGGGAGGCTTGTGACGGACCCTGATCTTTTTGACGTTTTCTTTTTTTTCTTTTTTTGTCCCCTCCATAGTTGGCTTTATTACATGACCTCTTTCTCTGGTGATTCTATTTGCAGTTTTATAGTAAACATGTATCTGTTTGGTCGTCCCATTGCAGAAGACGAACAGCCTTTTGCTGCCCTGCGACCGGGGCAGGTAGGCTTTGGTTGGTTGCTCAGAAAGAAGATGTTCTATGTTGTTTTTATATTGCTGTTCTTATTGGTGGGAGGAGGGATGTTTTGGGTATTGGAGTGTTATGATAATACCCTATCGTGTGTCTTATATCAGATTGTTCCTTCAGATCGTAACAAGAGAGCGATGCAAAGTAATGTCTTCTTGAACACGCACAGGAAATTTTTCGGAGATAGCACAGCTTGTTATCCCACTGATTCTGTTACAAGTTTATGGACTGCTTATCCATTGTCATTAGTGAATTATACATACGTTTGTCCACCCCATTTCGCAGAGGTAAAAGGCAAATTTGGTATGGGATATCCTGGCCCCTGCTTGTACTATAGAAAGCCGCAAGGGACAGGGTACCCAGGTTGTACCCTTAATATGTATTGTGACAATTTGTATATGGAAAAGCAAAATATCACTCTAACAGGTTGGCACTTTCAAAATTTGACAGTTACTCGAGAGGCAGGTTACTATCCTGAGTGCTGCCCGATAATAAATAGTACTGACACTTATGTGTATATAAATTATTCTGGACTAATATTGTTTAAGAATACAATGTCGTTGGTAAGGAAAGACGATCCAAGTACAAAGTGAATGAATACCAGATATGCTCCGGTGGATTATCAAGGTCCGCTTTATGCACACCCAGGTTTCTATTTTTTGTCTAATGGTACATACTCCAATATCTACAATGGCACTGAGGATGTGGCTCTGGGGATGGTGTTACCTCTTGGGGTACCTTGTAAGTAAAGTAAAGCAAATACGAGATGGGTTAAAAGAACGCTGACCAAAGAATTTTGTGAGGGTGTTACAGATTTAGAGGTTAACAACTATAGCAACAGTATCACTTTTGGATATATACTTTCCTCCACTATTACGTTTGGTGGTACCGCCATGGCCAGGGGTGAAAAAGCTAGAGAATATTTTGGGTGTAGGTTGCAAATACTGTCTAACTCCACAGTAGCAGCTTTACATGACATCACTACTCAGTTAGAAAGTATGCACATATACTCTGAGCAAATGAGATATGCAGTTGATTTTATTTTAGCTAAGAGTGGTGGTGCATGCGCAATAATAGGAGATCAGTGTGTAGTCTGTATTACAAACATGGAAAGGAATATCACTCAACATATTTTAGTCATCCTGGAAATTGTACGAGGAATGGAGAGTGGTAACTTGACTTGGTCCTTGTTTGGTGGGTGGGGTTGGATTCTAGAAAAGATGATATATTTCATTGTACTTCTGATTTGTTGCTGTGTTTTGATTCAGTGCCTTCCTTTATGTTGCTCGTACTGTGCTACTTACCTCTCTCCTAAAAAGATCTCAGTTCACGATACTAATGCGACAATAATGTTTCAAAAGAAGCTCGATACCCTTATGCAGATTGATGAAGGTGTTTTTGGTTCAACTTCTTCTCTTGCAGGTTCTGCTCCTGATATTAAGGGGGATATCGATAATCATCGCCAAAAAAGGCTAACGCACGTTTTCATATCGCCGTTTATTGCGGGAAAATAACTCAGTGTTAACTTCGTATTCTCAACACGGCGGTAACATGCGATAGTCTCCCAAGAACGTGTCAAATGTCCGCGATAACATTACCAGGATGGCGATAAAAATCCAAACACGAACGTGAATAAAGTCGCGATGGGCCCAACCGCGATACAAAAATCAGCGATAAGCAGCGCCAGGCCTGCAATTCACACACTTCAGGCGGGAATAATCACTACAAAAGCAGAAAAAATAACCAGAAACAAAAACAAAACAACTGCGAAGCACAATGGAGGTAGCTGGAGCAGGAACAGAGGACGAGCAGAACCCCACAAGCCCCCCGGAGGACCAGGCCGGGACCTCGGGCCAGGGAAGGGCAAGGACAGGAAGAAGAGGAAGACGCGGTTCAGTCTGCAGGAAAACAGGATCCTGATAACGGAGGTGATGAAATACCATCAACAATTGTTTGTCACCTCTAATGTGTCATTGGCGACAAAAAATGGAATATGGCAGTCCATCGTGGCCAAGGTGAATGCAATCGTAGTGCTGAGGAGAGACAATGGAAGAGGTCAAGAGGCGCTGGAATGATGTGAAGTGCAAAACCAATCAGAAACTCGGCAACAACCAGAAGGCAGCAATGCAGACTGGAGGTGGGAGTCCAGCGCCACAGGAGGAGCTGTACGAGATGGAGGAAATGGTGTCCACAGTCATCAGTGTGGAGACGGTGGCAGGAGTTGGGGCACCGGACACTGCTCAACATGATCTGACACAACAGCAACGGGGTGAGCAACGACCAGGGACTGGGGGGATGGGGGGAGATAGGCACAATGTCACACATGCACAATTAAGTATAGCACAGTGCACACCCACAATGACTCTGGATCATGTCCCTGATCCCCTTGGCACACTGCAGCACACCTAGAAACAGCAAGTAGGCCCCCGTCGACTATGTGCCCAGAGGGGGCCCTCCCCACACATCACTAATCTCACAACAAACCCATGCACAAGTACAAACACACATCCGTGATGTTGTCGAAATGTCCACTGTCCCGCATCAAATAGGCAGCTCCTCCCAAACAGTCACAATGTACATTGTCATGCAGTTTGTATGTAAACCTGTACAATGCGTCAACATACATGTGAAAACAATGTTAAACTGCATCTCCCCTTTACATTGCAGAGGGTGAATCAACACCTCCTGCAGAGCTGACGGTACACCTCCTCACTGATGATGAAGAGGACCTCCCCTCCATCGACACCTATGACCTCCAACGGCTCATGGACAGCTTTGGCACCGCACCTCCAGGAGCAGGGCAGCCCAGCTGCATCGAGGAAACCCCACCCCCTGCACAGACCACACAGCAGGAAGCACCCACCACCACGGCTGTCTCCCAGGACCCCCACGAACAACACATGGCCTTCCAACGCAGTGTGTTAGGGTGCCAGGAGAAGATAGCTGATCAGGTGCGGTGGGGTACGACCTTAAGGCAGCCAAACTCGATGCCATACATGGGTGTCTAAGTCACATCAGGGACCACTTACAGTCCTTAACAGACGCCCACAGTCCGATCCATGCTCTCCAACGAACCATGGATGACATCGCTGGAGTCCTGACTCAGAGACAAGGACAACTGTCTAGTCAGAGTGGCTCCAGCGGTGTCATCCGGGAGTTGGTACACATGCGGAGGACCATGGAGAACATGGAGCGGGTGCAGGCGGAAAGAATGGCTGCCACGGCTGCACACCAGCATGATGTAGCTGGGATCTACCATGCCCTGCACATCCTCGTCATGGCATTGCTGCCACAAGGCCTGGCGCAGATGAATGCTGCTGCTGCTTCGACATCCACATCTCCGCCCCCTGATGTGTCAGTGCCTCACAGTGCGGCAGCCAATCCACCTCCGGCCCCTGATGTGTCAGTGCCACACAGTGCTGCAGAGAAAACACCACCACCCACATGTGAGGCACATGAGACATCAGAGGACGAAGATGCGGATGAATCTGCCTTACTGGTAGTAAGTAAGCGGTAGCATTCTCCTCTGCCACATGGCCTGTTTCTGCTTGGTTCTGCCCTCTGCATCATCACCTTCCACTGTCCCCCGATGCACTCTGCGACACTCACCTTGGACCTCGACATGGACTGCCATATTCTGTTTGGTTACCAATGACACAGCTATCAGACTGCGGACTGAACTCTTCCTCTTCCGATGTACTTGTTATTCCCTGAAGGACTCTGGCTGGCCCTCCATGGGCCAATAATGTAAAGTGGGGTTTGCATGGCCCTGTACTGCTCCAGCTATAACACTCCACTGAATGTGCATTAAACAATCAAATTCACACAGATGTGTCATGTCTATGATCATTCAAGTATGGAAGTATGGATGAATGTAGGGTCAGTGATTCCCCCTTACGTCCATGTTGCACATGTTGTGGGACTTGAGTCACAGGGTGCAACATTACCAATTGCAGACCGGGTGGCGCCGCCACCACACCACATCAGAGACACAAGCATTAGTTACCTTCTTGTCCAGCCCAGAACGGAACCACGCCTAGAGCGCTGGGGTCATTGTTTACACCCCTATGCTGGACTGGCATACACCAGGCCAGCCCACTCCGCTTATGCTTACGGGTGGGGGGACAACGCTACATGTCCCAGGTCTTCCCTGCAGTGATCTGCTGATCACAGGTCTAGTTTTGAACATGCCACAGCCACTCCCTGAGGGCTGGTTCACACCCACACCACACCCATCCAGCACAGGCGTCACAGGACATGTGACGCTGCCAATAAAAGGGGCCGGGCGCACATGCCCGAGGCCATTTCCACTATCTAGCTGAGTGTGTCCGTGTGGTCATTATTTATGCATGAGGGTCTAGGGCCCTACCACATCACATTCCCCACTGCCGTAGGTGACATGATGGCGTCCGCACCACGAGACTCAATCATAAAGGGCCCATGACTTGAGGTGCACAGAGTTGGTGGCATCCGAGGCACTTTGGCCGGCACGGGCCTACCGCCACGGGACGGTGACTTGAGGTGCACAGAGTTGGTGGTATCCGAGGCACTTTGGCCGGCACAGGCCTACCTCCACGTGGTGATGACTTGCAGTGCACTGAGTTAGTGGCACCAGAGCTGAGCGGGTGTGCAGCCTGCGATGATGCTTAGGCCTCGATACGCCGTCCTGCCAATCAAGATTTGATTTGAATAGTGAATCCAGCTGGACCGCAGTGTAGGAGAGTAGGATCTGCTTCACATGGGTACCCCCACTTTTTGCTGATGCTTCACTGTTTTTCGACCTTAGTCTGGCTGGGGCCCTGCTAATCAGAACCCCAGCCTAGCTGCTTCCTCTTTAAAATGGTTTCCATGTGCCTTAGGCACATCTCTAATTGGAATCTGGAGTGCCCTTATAAGTCCCTAGTATATGGTATACTATGTACCCAGGGCATAGGTACCTCAGAGGCCTACCAGGGGCTGCAGCATGTATTGTGCCACCCCTGGAAGGCCATCCAAAATGACACCACAGGTCTGCTACTGCAGCCTGGGTAAGGTGGTGCATGCACCCCTTACTGTGATATAGGCTACCTATATTACTACATACATACACACATATAAACCTATAAGTCACTCCTATGGCAGGCCTTATCAATCCTGAAGGCAGAGTGCGTGGTTCCTATGTGAGAGGGTGCCCCTGCATGAGCTGGGCCCCTCTGCAGCGTTCGGAGACCCTTCTCTGATGCTGTTTGTAGTGCAGCCCGACCATATACTCTTAGGCGCATTATAACCTCGCGTTAAATGCTAACTTTGGGATGGCTGCACGGAAACATGTCGTGTTTGGTGTCAAACATCTTGGAATACTACCCCCCCGCCAGGTCTGGCGGCGGGGGTAGCATTCCACCCTTCTAGAGGGAGAGACATGTACACACCGGTATACCCGGTACTGACTTTCCAGAGCCCTGGCATCACAAAATGGATGCCGCTGCCACAGACACGAGTCTGGCCTCCTGCTGCTGACCGAAACTCCGGCAGGGAGGCCTGGACAATAGGTTTCCTGTCCCAGGGAGGTGTAACCACCTCCCCAGACAGGATAGTGTGTATTGGGGCTGGGCGGGAGCACTCTCTGGTGCTTTGAAGTCCTGCACTGGGGGCACATTTGGTGTCCCTGTGCATACCCCAGTTCAAACCGGCTCAGGGGCTTCCAGCCCCTGCTCTGGCGCGAAACTGGACAAAGGGAAAGGGGTGTAACCACCCCTCTGCCCTGACCCTCCCATAGGTGGGGCCACAGAGTATGTCCAACCCCTACCTTAGTATAAGTATGGGACCCCAGTCCTTAGGACTTTAGATTTACCTGGACGAAACTCTGACACAGAATCCTGGACCTTCGATGCTCTACTTTAAGATTAGAGGACTGAAGAATCTCCCTTGGGGTCAAGGAGTGACTGCCCTGCTTGGCAGGCACCAAAGAAGCAATTGTCCGGTCTGTGTCGCTGAAGCTCCCGTCGGACGCCGAAGTCTTTGCATCACCAAAGGTGGATTTCCAGACTTCCCCAAGGCTGCCCTGAGTCCCCAGCAAAGCTGAGGCCCGTAGCTGTCGTGGGTAACGTGGAACCATGACCCCTGGACACCGATCGCATTTGCATTTTCTGGGTCTCCCACGAAGTCGTGCTTTGGGCTCCGAGTAGCCCCAGCCTCCAGCACCAAAGGCACCGAAGATCACTGGCCTCCACTCCACGAGTGTCCTGTGAGCCAGCTCCACGTGCGTCGACTCAAGGCTCCTTCGCGGTCGCTAGTCCATTGGCTAGTAGGCCCTCCCGAAGGCCAATCTTCTTTTGCTTGGGCTCCCTGGTTGCTCCAGGTGTGCCCTGACTTACCCTCGCTGGGTGAGTCCCACAGACCTTGCTGGTCTGCAACATCGTCCTTCTTCCATTTCCACGAGACTTGCCGTTGCCAAGGCTTGTTGGGTCCAATCCGGTCGCCAACACCCCTGCAATCGACAGACGTCGTGGGACAGCTCGAATCCAGCTCCTGGTCATCGTCGACGCCTCCTGGACCTCGTGGCTGAAGAGTCAAGACGACCGTCAACCTACCTGAAGCACTCGACATCGGTGGGCATCTGCTCATCGCCTTCCTGGTCACTGGCTAGTGACCCAGACTCTGTCCCCTCTGCTTTCAGGTTCTTCAGATCTTCGATCCACCTTTGGATCCACCCGAACACTTTCGACTTGGCCGCCAGCAGCACTTTGCAGCAGATCGCCATTGAAAGCGACGACGAAACCCGACCCCGAAAGACACCTATGCATCCGGCTCCCCTGGGTGAGGTAATTTGAGTACTCCGGTGCTCCCGTGGGTATTGACACTAGAACAGCCTAGTTCTCAAAGGGTTTGCTCCAAGTCCTCCTCTAAGTGTCCCTTTTCTTTTAAATTCTAATCACGACTTTCCCCATAGAAGTTAACGGCGATTCGCGGCTGTGTTCATACACTGCACGCGTCCCCCGTGGGTCCACTGTGTCACTACCTTGGGTGGTTCCTTGTGGTCCAAGCACTTCTACAGGCTCTAGGCCTTGTGTCTAGCTCAGTCGTGGTTCTTATACCACTTTATTGGTATATGGTTTGGTACGCCCCTAGGGCTCAAACGTGTATTTGTGCTATTACTGTAAATAACTAACTTATAACTTATGTACTTCGAACTCTAGCCTCATAAAGAGACTAGAGGGGTGTGTTTAGCAATAAATGCATATATTTTGAATATATACCTGGTGTGGTCCTCTTTCATTTGGTCACTCAAGAGATTATAGACTGGTAAAACAAGCTGCTTTACATTCCTTCAAGACTTAGCCTGAAGGCTGCTCTCCATAGCTACCACTAGGATAGCTTTCAATAAAGGTTGTCTTTAACCTATCTCCAATAAGGGGTTGTTTGGACTGGTGCAAGGTGCCCACTATAATTAGTGGACAGCATATGCCAGGCCAACTTCTCACACGCAGTGTACGCCGAGGGCAGCAGGCTGCACAGACATGACTCCGCGGCGCGGTGCTGCATGGTGCGCTGGGGGCCTGTGGCGCGGAATCCAGTGATCGGCTGAGGAGGCTGCACCGGCACGTGGTGGGCCCTCTTGGAGACACGCAGGTGGCGGCAGGTGAGCATTGAGGCCTGGGTGCGCAGGGGCGAGCACTCATCGCTGGTTGGCGGACTGGTCTGGGGACCAGGGCTGGGATGCAGCAGGCGCACAGGATCGCATAGGCACCACCGGTCACGGCGGCGCCCTCGTGGCTGGGTGGGGGGAGTGAAGGTGCAGGGGTGTCAGGCTGATACAAACCGTGATGCTTACAGGTATGAGTAATCCTGCATCATGAGACCGTAACAGAAGTTAGTGTGACCGTAACCTTCCTTTTCTTTCCTACGAAGGTTACGACCACACGTACTTCTGTTACGGTCTTTATGTGCAGGATTTGTCTTTCCTGTGAGCATTCCGGTTTGTCCAAGTGCTATACACTGTACCAGATTTCGGTTTGTGACTATACGGACGCTTGACCATTGTCACCATTTGTCCAACAGGTTTCTGGATACTGACTTCCGGAGTATGGAATGGTATTGGGGAGTTCCCGCAGCATATGCAGTTACATGAATCCACACGTTGCCCTGATGCAGTTCCTCGTTGGGCGTTGGCTGTGCTTCTCGTATTGTTTATTGGTATATTTGTAATAAAGGACTGTTTTTACACTACTGTTGACTACTGGACTTCATGACCGTGCGCACCCCCATTTCAGTTACTACAGTATTGGATCTGGTGCACAGTGGCATCTGGCAACGGCTGGCGTTGGGGTTGGTTGTGCAGGAACACTACGAATTGGAACTGTCGTGTGGTGCGGATACAGGGGCCCGCCGTTGCTATTGTGAACATGCATCCATGACATGGGTGAGGAAGTTTGATAGGGCTGGCCGTGAGACTCCTCCGACTCTGGCAGTTGTTGTTTGGGAGATACCAGGGGCCAACAGGTGCAGCACAGCCAGCAGCTTTGTCTGCAGAGGGATGTTGGTTGTCCGCTGTGTTGGTACAGTCAGCCTGTGGGCAATATGGGCCAGGATGCGGAGGATGGTTGTCCTTTTGTGCCTGTAGTGGGCAATGACTTCCTCTGGCATTGAGTCTCTGAGGCTGGTGCATTTTGGGAACGTCCGCTGTCCTGTTCTGCGCTGCCACGGTGGTAGTGGGGGGGGGTTTGTCCGGGGGGGGGGCTGGGGGTGGTGGCGGTGGGTGTTGTGGCCCTCTCTGGTCTTCGAGCTGCACGATCAGTGTCTCCATGACATGTGTTGGTCTTCAGGTGTGGCTCTGGGCTGGGATCCCTTTCATACTGCAGGTAGTCGTCCTGCTTAGCACCAGTAAAAGGCAGGTGTTAAATCCCTGCTGCTAACGCGCCTTATCGCCTGTTTTTGGGTCGCATCGCAGATCTGGCTGGTCGTTGAGAATATCGCGAAGTGGTGTTTTCGTGTGTTTTTGCATGGGAATGCCTACTCTGCATATCATTAGCGTTAGTTGTCTCTCTCATCCGTGGCGATGTTTTTTGCGGCAGCTATCGCTGGAAAACTGGCAATATGGGCAGTTTGCACCAGCTTGAGAATGGGGCGATAATTCTTTCGCCACTTTTGCTGCGCTAAAGTGCCGATAACTCGGCGATAAGTCCTTGAGAATATGCCCCTAAGTGTACTGATGATGTTTAGTGTTATTCTCCCTATGCTTTCTGCTGAATGACATTCCAGATGATATTTTTGGTCATCAATGATCCAATACCCGTTGTTCTTTTGTACGTTTGTTATGTATATATATATATCCATACATAGCTTGTTGTTGCTTGTGCTTCAATATCTCCCCCTCCTGTAGACTTGTAAAGACCCTAACCTGATAGCACAAATAAAGTTAGCTAATAAATGCTAAAAGGAGGGTCTGTTGGAATTGAAATGTGTCACTGTCATATTACTAATGCTTCACATGGTATTATGTTAGCATTTATGTAGCTATGTCATAACTGATTCCTATTGTATATGTATGCAATCAATAAGTGTAGACATTGTGTGAATTAAGGTTAGCATCTGTGCCGCCATCTTCCAGTTAGTAGACGCCATCTTGTATTATAATCGAAACTGCTACTTGATTATTTACGAGAATTGATCCCTGGTAAATTTGGTTTCTCCATATTCAGTTTTCGCTTCTTTTACTCGCAAGTGTTCTCATTAACGCATGCCTTTCCCGTTAGATAGAGGCTTTCTCCCACCTGTCTGGTGGAGAGGATAAGCCAGACGACCTTGGGCAGTAGATAGCTTGTGCCCGGCTGAGGAATCGAAACCTATGCTCTGTACCCCCATTGTATTACGACATTTACCAGTGTTTTTCCATAGTAGGCGGGTCTTTGTGGGCTCCACAACATACAAAATGTAACTTTATGCTTGTTACAGTCAGTCCCTGGACAGCCATCCCATAGGGCTGGTCAGACTGGACTCCGCTGCAGTGTAACTCCGTAAATAAACCAGTTTGATTGTATTCTCTACTGCGTCATCGACTCTTCATGTTTTGGAAGGCTAGTGGAGGTTGAGAGTGACCCGGGTGACCTTATTTGGGTCACTTCCTTCAGTGCCCAAAATCAATTTCTGAATTAATCCCTGTCTTGCTTCAAATGTAGTGAATCTTTGGCATGTTGGGGCATATTTCAAGGCCCCTATCGCCACTGCATCATTACTTTGCACAACATTGTGGTGGCGATAGTGGCTTAGCCTTAGTCACAAGGCAGCATTCAGCCACTTAACGTGGCTTAATGCCAACTTGTGTTTAAGACCCCCTTTCACACTATAGTTAGGGTGATAGGGGTAGGCAATGTTACACCATAAAACCCATTGTTTTATACACTGCTCCATATCTACAAGGGCAGCATAAATATGGGGGCGTGCGTAATAGGTAAGTCAATGGAAAACATGTGCTTAAACATGCACAAGAATGAGAACTGTTTATTTTCTCTTCATATTTGCTGTTCCTATGTGTGCTGCGTTGTGCGGCACACATGGAAACAGCAAAAGGCCATTGATTTTTCATGTGCAGGAAAGTGAGCCTTTCAGCACATAAACAACCTTCCGCTCATCTCAGACACCATTGCACTATTGTGCAAGGGTGCCTGCGTTGGCGCTAACCTTGATGAGTTTTGCACCCGCACAGGAGGAAATGCAGTGCTGCACCAATATGGTGTAGATATGGTGCAGCTCTGCGCTTCCGTAGTGGCAGAGCACAGAGTGAGGACAAGCAGGCTAACGCCGTGCTCCACTGCTTCATGGTAAAAATGCCAGGTTGTCTTTCAAAAAGCAGAGTTGTGATGTTGTGTAGTTCTTATAAATCTATATAAGATCTGCACGTTTAGACAACATACACTGCGGGCTTGGTGTCTGAACTGATTCCAGACACGTTGGCCTGTTTACAAGCTAGCTCACAGTGCCATTAGAATCTCCTCTAATCATGGCAACTATCGAACATGACAACCCTGATCCCTCAGAATCAAGGAAACAGTGCAATACTTTTCGCTCAGTCACTTGTGCTCACTTAGTCTCAGAGATGTACACAAAATGTACGTTTTCAATAGGTATTTCTTGAACATTCGTCATTCTAGTGTAAAATAGGTGTGCTGAAACAATCATCAGACAGTAACAGATATAAATGATTAGAAGAACTTAAAACGTGAAAGGATGGTAGATCTCTACCATTTTGCTATAATCATTAATGTTATGTTATGTTATGTTACTGGGTACTTGTAGAGCGCAGGGCTACTCCTGAGAGTGTCCCGGCGCTAGCAGAACCCCTTGACAGAACAGTGCACACAACAGCAGGTAGGCCTCATCTAATGTTGGAAGAGCCAAGTTTTTAAATTTCCCCTGAAACTAAGGAGATCCTGCGCCTGTCTCAGGGAGGGTGGCAGGCTATTCCATAGCCTAGAGGCTGCCACTTGGAAGGAGCGTCCCCCCATACACGAACGAACGAACTTTGGCACAATCGACAACCGCAGGGTCGAAGACTGCAAGGTTCTGGATGGGGAATAGGGCTGAATTCTATTCCTAATGTAAGGGGCCCCTATGTGGTGAAAGGCCTTAAAGGCCAGTACCAGGGCTTTAAAATGTACCCTCTTTCGCACCGGGAGCCAGTGCAGGGACTTCAAAAGAGGCGTCATATGTGTCCTAGAGCCAACCATGAGTACGGCCCTTACCGCCGCGTTTTGTACCACCTGCATGGCGGCCTAATAAGTAATCAGGGAGGCCAAGGAACAAAACGTTGACATAGTCCAACCTTGACGTAATCAGGGCTTGGATCACTGTTTCCTATGCGAGACTGGGAGTAAGGGGAGGAAGTTGTGAGAAGTTGGCCTGGCATATGCTGTCCACTAATTATAGTGGGCACCTTGCACCAGTCCAAACAACCCCTTATTGGAGATAGGTTAAAGACAACCTTTATTGAAAGCTATCCTAGTGGTAGCTATGGAGAGCAGCCTTCAGGCTAAGTCTTGAAGGAATGTAAAGCAGCTTGTTTTACCAGTCTATAATCTCTTGAGTGACCAAATGAAAGAGGACCACACCAGGTATATATTCAAAATATATGTATTTATTGCTAAACACACCCCTCTAGTCTCTTTATGAGGCTAGAGTTCGAAGTACATAAATTATAAGTTAGTTATCTACAGTAATAGCACAAATACACGTTTGAGCCGTAGGGGCGTACCAAACCATATACCAATAAAGTGGTATAAGAACCACGACTGAGCTAGGCACAGGGCCTAGAGCCTGTAGAAGTGCTTGGACCACAAGGAACCACCCAAGGTAGTGACACAGGGGACCCACGGGGGACGCGTGCAGTGTAAGAACACAGCCGCGAATCGCCGTTAACTTCTATGGGGAAAGTCGCGGTTTGAATTTAAAAGAAAAGGGACACTTAGAGGAGGACTTGGAGCAAACCCTTTGAGAACTAGGCCGTTCTAGTGTCAATACCCACGGGAGCACCGGAGTACTCGAGTTACCTCACCCAGGGAGCCGGGTGCATAGGTGTCTTTCGGGGTCGGGTTTCAGTCGTCGCTTTCAATGGCGATCTGCTGCAAAGTGCTGCTGGCGGGCAAGTCGAAAGTGTTCGGGTGGATCCAAAGGTAGATCGAAGATCTGAAGAACCTGAAAGCAGAGGGGACAGAGTCTGGGTCACTAGCCAGTGACCAGGAAGGCGATGAGCAGATGCCCACCGATGTCGAGTGCTTCAGGTAGGTTGATGGTCGTCTTGACTCTTCAGCCACGAGGTCCAGGAGGCGTCGACGATGACCAGGAGCTGGATTCGAGCTGTACCACGACGTCTGTCGATTGCAGGGGTGTCGGCGACCGGATTGGACCCAACAAGCCTTGGCAACGGCAAGTCTTGTGGAAATGGAAGAAGGAAGATGTTGCAGACCAGCAAGGTCTGGGGGACTCACTCAGCAAGGGTAAGTCAGGGCACGCCTAGAGCAACCAGGCAGCCCAAGCAGAAAAAGATTGGCCTTCGGGAGGGCCTACTAGCCAACGGAATAGCGGCCGCGAAGGAGCCTCGAGTCGACGCACGTGGAGCTGGCTCACAGGACACTCGTGGAGTGGAGGCCAGTGATCTTCGGTGCAGTTGGTACTGGAGGCTGGGGATACTGGGAGCCCAAAGCACGACTTCGTGGGAGACCCAGAAGAGGATGCACTTGCAAATGCAATCAGTGTCCAGGGGTCACGGTTCCACATTACCCACGACAGCTATGGGCCTCACCTTTGCTGGGGACTCAGGGCAGCCTCGGGGAAGTTTGGAAATCCACCTCTGGTGATGCAAAGACTTCGGTGTCCGACGGGAGCTTCAGCGATGCAGACCAGACAATTGCTTCTTTGGTGCCTGCCAAGCAGGGGAGTCACTCCTTGACCCCAAGGGAGATTCTTCAGTCCTCTAATCTTAAAGTAGAGCGTCGAAGGTCCAGGATTCTGTGTCAGAGTTTCGTCCAGGTAAATCTAAAGTCCTAAGGACTGGGGTCCCATACTTATACTAAGGTAGGGGTTGGACATACTCTGTGGCCCCACCTATGGGAGGGTCAGGGCAGAGGGGTGGTTACACCCCTTTCCCTTTGTACAGTTTCGCGCCAGAGCAGGGGCTGGAAGCCCCTGAGCCGGTTTGAACTGGGGTATGCACAGGGACACCAAATGTGCCCCCAGTGCAGGACTTCAAAGCACCAGAGAGTGCTCCCGCCCAGCCCCAATACACACTATCCTGTCTGGGGAGGTGGTTACACCTCCCTGGGACAGGAAACCTATTGTCCAGGCCTCCCCTGCCGGAGTTTCGGTCAGCAGCAGGAGGCCAGACTCGTGTCTGTGGCAGCGGCATCCATTTTGTGATGCCAGGGCTCTGGAAAGTCAGTACCGGGTATACCGGTGTGTACATGTCTCTCCCTCTAGAAGGGTGGAATGCTACCCCCGCCGCCAGAACTGGCGGGGGGTAGTATTACAAGATGTTTGACACCAAACACGACATGTTTCCGTGCAGCCATCCCAAAGTTAGCATTTAACGCGAGGTTATAATGCGCTTAAGAGTATATGGTCGGGCTGCACTACAAACAGCATCAGAGAAGGGTCTCCGAACGCTGCAGAGGGGCCCAGCTCATGCAGGGGCACCCTCTCACATAGGAACCACGCACTCTGCCTTCAGGATTGATAAGGCCTGCCATAGGAGTGACTTATAGGTTTATATGTGTGTATGTATGTAGTGATATAGGTAGCCTATATCACAGTAAGGGGTGCATGCACCACCTTACCCAGGCTGCAGTAGCAGACCTGTGGTGTCATTTTGGATGGCCTTCCAGGGGTGGCACAATACATGCTGCAGCCCCTGGTAGGCCTCTGAGGTACCTATGCCCTGGGTACATAGTATACCATATACTAGGGACTTATAAGGGCCTAAGGCACATGGAAACCATTTTAGAGAGGAAGCAGCTAGGCTGGGGTTCTGATTAGCAGGGCCCCAGCCAGACTAAGGTCGAAAAACAGTGAAGCATCAGCAAAAAGTGGGGGTACCCATGTGAAGCAGATCCTACTCTCCTACAGAAGTTCCTCAGCATTTTCAGTAGCCCAAAGCAAGTACTGGCCACCGTTTGAACCTGGGACTTCATGGACAAGTCAGCGTCCAGTTTCACCCCAAGGTTTTTTACGGTGGTGACTGGGCTTGCTGGGGGGAACATATTCTGGGGCCACCATTGGGGCCATTCATCGCCTGGACTATGGCCCAAAAAAATGATTTCAGACTTTTCTGAATTACATAGCAGTTGATTTTGCCTAAACCAGGTGAACACCGTTGCCAGGCAAGTGTTTATTTCACTTCCTCTCAGCGCATCATCCTTCTCGCAAGTAAACAACAGCTGCGTGTCGTCGGCGTAGGATATTACTTTTGCCCCGTATTCCTCTGCCAGGAGTGCAAGGGGAGCCATATATATGTTAAACAAAGTTGGGCTCAAGACCTGTGGCACTCCTACTTTCATCGGGTGGATAAAGGCAGAAAAAGGGGGGACCATACTGTTTGCTGGCGGCTTTCCAAAAAGGAGGAGAACCACCTAAGGACCGTGCCACCAATGCCACAGTCATGGAGTCTGTGCAGAAGTAAATCATGGGGCACGGTATCGAAAGCCGCCGAAAGGTCCAGTAATTTCAATACTGCTTTTCCTCCTCTATCGAGAGTAGTTTTAATAGTATCTGAGACTTCCAATAAGGCCGTCTCCGTACTGAAGTTGGCTCTAAACCCTGACTGGCTCGGATGTAGTACATGGGTTGCCTCTACAAAATCTGTGACAACAGCATTCACATACTTCTCCAAAGCCTTGGCGAAGAAAGGCAACAACGATAATTGGCCTATAATTACTGGCTACAGAAGGATCTGCTGAGGTTTTTTTTAGGAGCGGGAGAATTTTACCATGTTTCCAACTATCAGACATCAATCCCTTGGACAAGGAAAGGTTCAAAACCAGGTTAACAGCTGGATTGATCACCTCGGCGATAGATGCCAATACTTTCGCCGGACAAGGGTCCGAGGGAGAGCCGGATTTCAACGCTTTCATTATTTTAAGAGATATGGCCAGCGGAATAGGGGGGAACTCCAGGAGGGTCCCTTCGAAGTTGGAAAAGGCCAGGGGGGGGGGGGGGCAAACCTATGTTGCCATTGCTTGCTCGAGGCAAATCCCCAAACGAATCCTGGATGGTTTTAATTTTATTGTAAAAATATTGCGCAATATGGTTTGTCCATACATAAGTAGGGTTGAAGGGGCTATTGATTGCATTGAGGGAGGAAAAGTCCTTTACAATCTTGAACAATCCCTGCTGCTGTTCCCAGCTTGTTCAATTTTTGAAGCCAAAAAAGATTTTTTTCCCTAAAGGCGTAGTGGGCTTTCAGAGCCAACTTATAGGTCATTTTATTCACGGGGTCAAAATTCTTCCTCCATAGTCTCTCCAGGCATTTACACGCGCTTTTGCTTTTTCTTAGCGCCTCTGTGAACCATCGGGCTGAAGCTCTGCAAGATTTAACTGCTCGAAGTTTGGTCGGGGCTAGTTGCATAGAACACTCCAGGGGCCAGCCTTCAAGTGAGAGTACATCACTCTCTAAAATGCCACTAAAGGGAATGGGATGCTGACTAAGTATAGTGGCTAAAGCCTCCGGCGTAATCTGGTCAAAAGGCCTAAAGCTGCTGGCCGCTGCTTGCCATAAGATTGAGGCATTCCTGGTTCCTTACATACTCTGAAGGTGAGCAGGAAATGATCAGACCAGATAATGGGAAGGGGTGTGTCTATTTCAATCCTGGTCGTTGAAAAAATCTGGTCCAGAATATGGCCCTTTTCATGAGTAGGGAGCAGGACATAGGGAGTCAGATTGAGGATGCTTAGGGATTCGCACAGCTTCACGGACTCTGGGTCAGCCAATTGGTCCATGTGTATATTAAAATCCCCAAGAACCAGACAATGACTGTATTTGGCCGCAATAGGGGAGATGGCATGGCCAAGAGACTCCAAAAACCGGCCCGCCGGCCCCGGTAGTTGGTAGATTACCACACCGGCAATCGACTGGTGAGCTGACACAGTCAAATGGAAACTGAGGCCCTCAGCCCCCTCTAACTCTGCAATAGGTAGTGGTAGGCAGGAGAGAGAGTTCTTATGTATAATGGCCACGCCCCCGCCCCTCCCGCCTGGTCTATCCTTCCTTATTATCAGATACCCTGGAGGGATCGCATTATCGATGGTCGGGTTGGAGCCCTCATTGAGCCAGGTCTCGGTGATAAACATAATATCTGGCTTAGTATCAATGAGGAGGTCGAAGAGCTGAAACTCGTGTTTTTTATGGATCTCGTATTAAGAAGAACTGCCTTCAGATTGTCCCCTATCACAGCATTCAGAGAAGGGAGAGCGCTCACGGCGGAGTCTCCTCCTCTTATTGCACGGCCAGCGTCGGGTAGGGGGATGGGCGTCCCAGTTACAGTGTTTGCAGGAGAGATAATGTGTGTCTACTGAAAGGGTAAAGTGGGAGCGGCAGCTCACACACTTACCCATCGTTAATAGACTTTCTCTGCTGTAATTTATTCGATGATTGTAAGGGCAAGCATTACCTGGTGGGCAACCGGCAGCATTTCAGGCGCCGGTCGCCTCCGGGACGCTGACGGGCGCAGACGGGCTTGCCTTAGGCAAGGAGCGCTCGCGCAGCGTCCCCTTTTATCGCTCCCAGTTCAACAACTAGACCAGCACCTCGAGGAAAAATGGCGACCAGGGAGTGTCAGGTCTAAAATCAGGTATCGAATCCCACCACCCCCAGAGTTCAAATTCAATTTCCCCACAATCCGGTTCCAACAATTTCAAAACAGTTAAAATTGTCTAAGAACAATTTAAAACAGTATCGCCACAATATTCAGTGCAAAAAGCAATTTTTAGATTGAGGACACGAGCAGAGAAGCGCAAGTATATAAAATACATGACAATAAAATGAGTACTCCTACGATGCAATCATAACTAGATGTACCTAAGTGTACCTAGCATGTGTGTAGGTGTTAAAGCCAAGAATCCCTCTAGGATAATGTCCTACCCCGTTACCTGAAGTGAGAGACTGTGGGACCCCATCTTGGTCTTGAGTTGGACACCCCGCGAGGGATGTTCAGACCACTGCGAGCTGGAGTGTCTGCATGCAGGAATCTCAATACCTCGCGTCAGTGTGTCGGCATGGAAGTGGTGATCTCCATTTCCCATCTCAGCAAGATGTGATATTTATATACTGAAAGGTATCTCCAGGGGTTCTTCCTTGCTGTGCCACTGTCGGACTTAGGATGGCGTAGGGAATGAACCTTGTACATAGTTATTATGCAGGAGATGATAGTCCTGCTGAGCTTCCAAAGAATACAGAATCCTCATGCATAATGTATGAGGTTATTGTTCAGGGAAAACCCCACGTTCTGTAAGGAGTACTGCAACTAGGTAAAGGGTCAGTCCTAGCAGCCCTTATGTATGTAATGTAGGGACAAATACAGGTGAAAGATTGTGATGTTACCTGGGCCTATATTGGGGTACCTATATGGAATATAACAGTGACATATGTTTACTGAGATGTTTCAAGTAGATGTATACTGCATGACTCAACTATGTGGTGAATTGATGAAAATAGATCTGATATACTGTTCTACATGAGTAACACTGTGGTGCTTAGTGGTCTGCCACTATTTCAACCAGTGCATCCTATGTCTTTGTTTAAATGTCGTGGCCTGGCTCTGCAGTGGGCCTATAAAGCTGTCTCCTTGAGGACATTCCCCTGATAGACTCAGTCTGAGTCTGTGTCCACGTCATCATTGAACTCAGCTAATCTACCACTGTTCTTACGCTACTCTGCCCTTGATATGTTCCATACCATACATTACCATGTCGGTATCACTATCAGGTTGTGATAAGAGTTTCCCTTCACATTGAATTTGTTAGGTCATGTCAGAAGTAGCAAACAGTTGATAAGAGTGTAAAGTTCCTTTTTTTGTTCACTGGTGTGTGTGTGAGATACATGGTGAACATTTTTATTTGTCTTGGTTCTTACATCCTGTCATGTGTTTTTTCTTTACAGACAACATGTCACCTGAGGAAGTCAGGCAGTTCCATATGCGGAATGACAGATAGAAACACATTCGTTGAGTGGCAATGGGGTACCATGCTATGGCGAGGAGGTACTGTGAGGAGAGGGCATCCGGATGTTTGAAGTCTATTCCGGGGTTTTCCCCAAAAAGTGGACAAAAGAGTGGTGTCCTGCTTTCCTCTTCAATGCAGCAGAGGGACAATGATGCAATGCCAGGCCCTTCTGGTGTCCGACGTGGTAGCACACATCCGCACCCATCTGCTGCTCACAAAACAACGACACCTGCCCAACCTGCTGCAACAACCTCAACTCCGCAGCCGGCTGCCCCATCACAACCTGCTACGAAAAGCACATCATCTCAACCAGCTGCAGCAGCACCAGCACCACAGGGACAAATTATTGGCTACAACAACGAGGACCGAAGGTTACTTTTGGACCTTAACGTGTGCATGGCTACTGTGGAACGAGACATCTCAGAGATCACCTCCAGGACATAAAGGCTGCACTGAGGCTCCCTTCTGTGCCCAAAACCTTTTTATCCATCCCCCTATTCCTTGATGCTAACTTTTATCTTATTTCTTACTGTTGGATGTTATGTAGTGTTAAGTGTGGTTTTAGAGTAGGTATAGATTAGTGTTAGGTGTAGGTAGGTTTTAAATTTTTTATGCATATACAGGTGTGCCTTAAGGGGGGAGTTGAACTTGTTCCACCGCAACACCCAAAGATTTTGACGCAGCCCATATTTACAAAGTATTATTTAGGCACCATTCCTCTTCTTACAGCAACATTGCAACAGCATCTTTGGTGAATATGGTGAGGGCTCTATCTTTAAATGTGTAATGGCATTACACCCATCACAACAACCGTTGTGACCCCATTGACAATTAGTATAGGGTCAAAGTATGCCTTGTTAGCAAGGCAAGGTTAAGCCACTTCAGGTGGCTTGACACTAACTTGATAATTGATCCAAGCCCCTATCCCCACCAGAACGTAGGGAAATGTTACGTACCAGTGACAATGTTGGCTTGGAGATTTGACCCATTGGGTAATAAACACATGTCCTGTCTTCTCACTGCCTGTCAGGGACACAGACTCAGCAGACCTCATTTTTGGGAAGGCCCTCTGGATTAGTTGTGCTGGCTACACAGCTTAGGCATTGTTGACACGTCTCAAGTTTGATGGTCACAGGCATTACACATCTTTGTAATTTTAGTGCTTTTATTTACAAGTGCATTTTAGAAATTGACAGACTGGACCAGTTCTTTTGACAACAACCCCCTCATTGTGTACATAGTCAGAGGAGGGCAGACAGAGTCCTTGTGGGGGAACATGTCCTGAGACATGTTGAGGGATCAGATAACTTCAGTCAGGTGAATGATTGCAGTGTCATTGAGGATCAATGGCCACATTGACAGTCCATTAAATGTCCAAGGTGAACGTAGCATAGTCAATCTGAGGACAGTGACAAGTGATGTTCCGAGGCATGATGGTAAGCACAGGGCTAAGCAGAAACTAGCCATTTAAAACAGATTAATGCTATGGCAGGATTTTCCTTTTAAAAGATGTACCGTCCACATCTTCTTCCTCTGATGTGTCTCGTTCCTCCCGTGAGGGTGATGGTGGATTGGCGGCAGCACATGGAGACACAGACACATCAGAGGCAGAAGAGGTGGATCTTGAAGGCCACCAGAAGAGGCATCACTGTAGCGAGGATGACCTGCAGGCCTTGCAGGACTCCAGCAACGTCATGGTGGTAGGCGCCCATGGCAGCCAAGTGGGAATCCTGCATCCGCTCAATGTTTTACAGGATCTTGCGCATTGCCCTAACTCTTTGGCCACGTCACCCATGGACTGCTGTAGGGCATGGCTCGGACTGTGGGTGCCTCTGATGGCTTCTAGGTGGTCCCTAATAGGACTGAGGCACCCACAGATCCCATCCAGTTTGGCTGCCAGACTCTCTGACCCCACCCGCACCTGGTCTGCCATCTCATGCTGGACTCCTACCACACTATGTTGAAATTGTATCTGTGGGTCCTCAGAGTTCAGGTTGATAGCTGTGGTGGTAGATGGTGCCTGCTTGAAGTTTTGTGGGGCATGTGGAGATGCTACGACACTGCTGGATCACCCCGCATCCGGAGATGGGCTGCCTATGGAGTCGAGCAGCTCTTGGAGAGTGTCCTGGTCGATGGTTGTGAGCTCTTCTTCATCTTCATCATTGAAGAGTGGGACAGGCTGCTGACCAGGAGGTGATGTTTCATCCTCTGCAATGTAAAGGGCAGATACTGTTGCATGTGTATGTCCAATTTTAGCATGCATTTTAGTATTTGACAGTCAGAGTGCATGACACATTCCATTCTCCTGTGCTACATGGTGCACCTGTTATACACAGCTTTGTATGTCGATGTAGAAAGTCCATGACTGTTACATTTAGGTTGTTCATTGATTTGGACAGTTGCCATGTATGCCAACAGTGAGGGTCATATTTATAAGCCACTGCTGCACCTGTTATGTCATCTATTCAGACCTTCCTGTGGTGCTGGTTGTTTCACCATATTTACAATGCAAGATTAATCTGCTTCATGTGGCTTAACACTTCTTTGTGGATAAGGCACACTTACATAGTCAAGTTTACGTATGACTGTTGGTCACTAGGTTTTGTGGTGGACATTCGATTGCACCCCCCATTGATGTTGGCACTGCCACCTATTTTGTAGTGTGGCATGATGAGGAGGACACTCATGCACTTGAGACAAGAGATACAGTGATGTCCACATTGAAGAGACAAGGAGATGTGCTTGGATTCCCCTGATATGAGATTTTACTATGTTTTTCAAGGTGGGTAACACACAGTGACACAGGTCAATCCCATGCATGGATGTTTATGAGCAGGGAGGAGCACCTTCCTGTTCATTAACTATCATTGCCTCTATCCAGACACCCTTGCACATTTGTGAAAGGGGGCCTGTGGTGATGCAAGGTAGCTTCAATACCCACAGTCACAGTAGCAAACGCGGGTGCATTTTTATTTTGTATTAGTACAGGAGCATGATTTTTCGTCAAGGTGAAGCATGATGTTTGCAATTTGAACTTGAACACACACTTCACCTTTCTGTGGTTCAGCTACTACAAAGTCACTACATACATAGCTGCCAAGGTTTCAGATTACTTTTGTGTGACATTTTCAGAATTTCAATATAGTTATGAGTGACATTCAACGACTATGAGTGACACTTTCTCGCGAGCAAAATCAAGCAACAGAGACGAGTGAAACACATAAATATCAGAAATTACACCCATTTGAGCAATGAAAAACTTTAAGATTATCTTAAAACAGCTGAAAAGTATCAGAAATGGAAGGGTAATACTCCTCAACAGGCACCAAAAGCAATGCCACATTCTTCTTCGTCTTTCTCCCATACACATACTCCTTCAAAAAACCAAATCTCTTCTTTAAAAACGCTCTCATACACTTGCATAATCTCCTCTCATCCTACACTTTACACCTGCTTGCACCGCAGGTAATTGACACTGCTCTCTCCAGTGTAAAATTGCCATTCCATGCTACAAAACCTTACCAGAGTGATCATTAAATCCAAACTTCTTCCTGTAAACTATTGCTTTAACTGGGCAGATGGTGTCCGGTACTGAGTACGTGCACTACATTAATTTAAAAGTGAGAGCAGCTGTACTTCTCAGCACTGCTGGAATACATTTAATGGGAGAAAAGCAGCACTTCGGAGGTGCAAATAGGTAGTGTAGATAATAAGTACCAGCACTTTTTCTATGTTTCCATTTAAAGTACTGCCTATAACATTTCATAGGTATACGTCACCCCTCCAACCGCATACATCACTCTATCAGCACTGATTGCTTGCCCCTTCGGGACAGGCCACTTACCAACTTTCTGGACTACAGGGTTCTGCTAAATTGCCAATCGCCTGAACTAGTGCTGGTGTTGCGCTGATAGCAGCAGGCGGTGGGCCTCTCTTGACTTTGGGGGCTCAGTGCGCAATTAAAGAGTTGACAGTCTGAAGAATCCTCAGTCACAGGCTCTGGCCTGTGCCTTTTCAAGATAGTACAGCACAGAGCTCCTCTGGACGGACACAAGTGCCCCACCATTCCCGCAACACACATGGAGCCAGGGCAGGTAAATAATGATTTACATCAAAGGTCTGCCCAGACGGAATGTCTGCCTAGGGGCCAGGGCTGGTGAGAGCAGGGGGGCACAGGAGGACTTAAAAACACTCCTGCCTGAGGCCCGTGTGAGCGCGATCTCCTCCACAGCAGAGCAGCACTGAGAGGTTGCGCATGGACTGGAGGCCCTGAGTCAGGGCCCGAAATAATATTCAAAATATAGTCAGTGGTTTAAATCAGTCAAGAGACAGCTTAATGGAGCCTAACCCGCTGCTGCACCACCCTGAGCCTGGAGAGCAGTGAGCAGAGCTACAGGATCTGTGTTTGTCAGGCTGTTAGTTTAAAAACTATTAATACCTTAGTAAGCCACGCAGCAACCTCTCAATGATGACAGTCTGTACTGCGACCTCTCTTCTCCGACCAGGTCCGGTCAAGGGTCAGCAGCATGATGAGGCACCGTGACCAATTTGGCACAGGCAGCGGTGCGAGCAGTGGCTGCCGCTCAAACTACAGAAACAATTCATAACTGCCGCCCTCCCGCACCGTGGCCCGCCCGCCTCAGGAGTAACTTAAATTCCTGTCTCCCCCCTTAGGAAATGGACACACTGTTGCAGTACTGACGCCATGTCACGTGAACGCAGCCGCCGCAGTAGTGTATCCAAAAGCCTGCCAACACTCATCAGCGCATGCCTGCATTATGACTTAAACAGGGCAGCACTGTGCAGTGTGCAGAGTAGTACAGTGTCAGTGCATAGTCTGCCCAGTGCTTAATTTGAGCACACAGTAGCACCAACCTGGCCAGCATGTGGACTGCGCTCCCGCTGCTTGCTCAAATGACTGGTACTTTAACTTAAAGTAGTATATCCTGGCGCTCATGAGGAAGTAGCGGCAGCGCTATAATGCATGACTTTGCATTTTAGTGCAGTGATGCGGATCACCACACTAAAATGCGTTAGTCTAACGCCTGTTGCGTGGTACTTGGCAGGACTGTACATACTGGGCAACTTTTAATATGTGTATCACTGACATCCTTTGTGCAGCATTGTTTTTGTTGTAGGTGTGGAGCATGATGTGAGTCAGCTTAGGCATGTCTGCTAAACACATGTATGCGTCCAGTGATCCCTTTGTGTGTTTAAGACTGAGGTCGGGACAAAGAAAATCACTGCCACAGTTATGTGAACATGTTGATGATTTTTTTTCATGTGGCTACTACTCTTGCTTATTTGGTAGCTTGCTACACCCAAAAGATGTTGCAATGTGTTAGGCAGTGACACGTTTCATGCAGCACACCAGGAAATGCCTTTCTTGTCTTGTGGTGTGATTTCAGTACATATACTCCTTAGACCTGATTTTGAATGGACATGGTGCCGCAACAACTTAAAGTGTTAAAGGCAGCATGTGTCTACAGACACAGGACTGGGCCAGAGTTAAGATTTGTGAGCCCTCCCCTTGTGTTTTCCACAGCAGTGACACTGATCATTTAATGCAAGTAGGAGGACAATGAACTTTGAGGCAGCTTCTACGATTAGTGCTTTGTTGTACAGCAGACCTTTGTTGGACATCACAGGGATGGGCACATAGATGATGCATACTGTCGTGGTCATGTTAATTTGATGCATTTGTTACTGGAAGGATGTTTACAGACATCAATTGCTATGCATTTTCTCACTGTTACTGTTGATTTTACCTAAGGCCCAGTTTCCATGCATGTCAATGGACCTCCAAACCCAGGACCATGATGACAATAACATACTGCCAACAAAACATCACAAGAAGGTACTTTAATGTGGATAACTGCATTTTGAGGTATTTTAGCAAGGCAACGTGTGGCCAAATGACATGCATTATTGCAACCTTGTGAATGAGATCCATTCTCACCCTTCACTTACCATGGACGGAACGGAGAATGTGTGGTTCAAGGAGCGTTGCAGCCAGTACAGGCATTTTGATATTTTATGGTACACATTCCTACAATGCTCGGGCCTTACACTATACTTAGAAATGCAGGACCCTTTTACAAAAAGTAGACAGCACCTTGCCCCTCCAGTATGTATATTTTGGTCATAATGGAATGTGCCCATCATCGACGCAAGGTTCTTGTAAGAGATGTGCAGTTTTTTATGTGGACAACAAGGGTGATTCAACTTGAAAATATTCTCTCCAACATTTTTAGATGTGATTATGTGTGCTTCATTCGGCTGCACACATAAATGCATCAGTTAAGCCATTACAATTGCTTGTGCATATTTCAAAGGCACTATCGCAACAGGACCATCACTATTTTTTACTTTACTAAGGGAAACCATGCTTTACAATATTTACAAGGCAGTGTCGACCCACTTGATGTGGATTAGCAACTTCTTGTAAATGAGGCACACTTTCATTATGTACTTGGGGTCATATGTTCAAGCCTGTAATGAAACCCAGCGTTAGCCTTCTTGGATTGACACGGCGCTCAGCTACTTCAGAAACACGGGGCTCAGACTTATTTGCTACATTACATTGCAACATGGCATTTCAGCATGCACATGCTCTAGATGTAGCCTACCCCGAACGCAGACACTCTTGCACCATTGTGCAAGAGTGCCTGCGTTCGTGCTAGGCAGCTACATTTATCGCCAGTGCATGTTGTAACACACGACTGAGCCTTTTTGTTGTACATACAGTGCAGTGCTGCATCTCTAAAGTGGCGGAGCGCTGTGTTGAGCCATGTAGGCTAATGCAATGCTCAGTCACTTTGCTTGTTAATATGGACCAGAGTTAGGAGACAGATGACTGGTCAGTTGCCATTATATATATGCATTTGTGCTGGATTACAAGTCACTTATACCACTGTTATGTGTCTTTCTTTGTATTTGTTAATGATGCCAACAGTTCAAGGGACATGTGAATTTACCCCCAAGTACCTATGTAGCTGGCATTTGATCTGCACACTATGTGGGTGGGCACTGAGACATAGTTAGATGGACAGAAGCAACATTACTCCCCCACCCCCATGTCCCTGGTTGTTACTTACCCTGTTGCTGATGTAGCTGGTCAATGTCAGCACTATCCTGTCCCTCTACTCCAACCACCAACTCCTCACAGATGACTGCGGACACCTGTTCCTCCAATGCATCAAGCTCCTCCTGTGATGCTGTACTCCCACCTCCAGTCTGCAGTGCTGCCTGTTGATTGCTGGCCAGTTTCTGCTTAGTCTTGCGCTTGGTATCATGCCAGCAATTCTTACAATCAGTCACTGTCCTCTTGACTTCTGCTACTGCGTTCACCTTGCTCACAATGGACTGCCAAATGGCATTATTGGTCCCCAATGACACCCTGGAGCTGACAAAGAGCTGGTGTTGATTCTCCTTCATCTCTATAATCAGGATCTCATTTTCCTCCTGACTGAATCTTATTTTCCTCTTCCTCTTCCCCTGGAACTCTGGCTGGTCATCCTGGCTGTTAGGGGGTTTAGGGGGGTAGTTGTCTACTGCTGAACTGGGTCCAGGCTGCTTTTTGTTTTGTATTTTTTTGCAAAACGGGAAAATGTGACATGCAGCTGAGTAACGTGTGTTTTCTGGCCGCTAATTGGCCGGCCGTCACTTTTTTCACATTAGCGTCAAGGTTTTTATCGCAGTGACGCTAGTGTTTGTGGTAACAATCACCACCGCTAGCTGATCCTATTGCCATGTAGCAACGTATTGTAAATATGTCGCTAACATGGCGATAGTTTTCGGCGATACACGGTGTTAAGAAAATTGCCGCTAAGCAACGCTTATTTTGCTTAGCAGCAATTCTTGTAAATGTACCCCATGGGATTGAGATGTCCTGAAGCAGCTATCAGTGGTGGAGAGGCAGGAACCAGTCATGATGTTCTAGTGATTTGGAAGGCAGCATCGAGTTAAGGAGGTCCTTGTTGCAGAGGGTTTCTAATTGGTAGGGGTGATGCAGTAGAGCCCTATAGAGCTGCGGTGCTCTGTTAGAGGGTACTAAGAGGGTACTGTGAAGTCCTGAACTTTATAGAGGTACATAGTTTGAGCGGGAATAATCTGTTGTCATAAGAGCAGCATAATGGTGGAGAGACAAGCCAAACGTTATTTTTCCCTATATTCCAGGAGTGGGATGAAGAAGAGAGGACTAGAGCTGTGGCTATGCGGAAGCTTCTAGGAAGACAGGAGGTGATGATGGGTGTTCTCGAGGTGAAATTAAGAAATCTGTAAATAGTTGAGAAGTTGGTGACAGTGGTTAGTAGCAATGCAGACAAGACTGGGCAAGTTTGAAGACCATGGGGCATATATACAATGAAATGGCGCAGTGCAGCGCCGCAAGCAATTTTGCTGAGCCGAGCTGCAACATTTTAAAAATGCAGGGATGCACTATATATACAAGAATCAGAATCGGAATAAAGTTTATTGTTTAGTTAATTAAAACCATAACAATGTGTCTATAAATCGCAATACATAGCATAATTAAAATGTACATTAAAATATATGCTTAAAAAAGTTTCTTATCACAGAAGTTCCCTCTACATTCAGTTACTTCCCTCAACATTCAGTTACGAATAAGCAAGGCATTGGATAACAGATGACAAGTACATAAAACATGGTTTCTAACGTGCCATCGTGCTACTCTCATAACATTTTATGATATTATGTTCAGTCAATGTTAATTTATTAGTTGCATATGTACAGTTTTAACAAGGTAGATGGATTATGCAGTCCAAAAAAGAAAAAAAGGCAGTTTTGCCAGGCCACTAGCCTTGTTTCAGTGCTTCATCGTGATTAGCTAAAGTTTTTATTAAACAACAGTTAAGCTGTGGATCATTCGGATCGAGACATTTTAATATTGCAGTTCTACAAGAACGAATGCCTCTTGCATTAAATGGTCCCTTTAGCAATTTACGGCAATCCTGGCTTAGAGCTGGGCAGATGCAAACTAAGTGAATAAAATCCTGTATTGGTGATCCACAAAGACTACATGACTTTGGGCCCTGGTATTTCCAGCTTGGCTGGTTTGCATTAGATGGCAATTTTCCAAAATATATTGCTAATAACTTGGACTTTAAATAGGTAGATAAAGGCAGACCCAAGTATGTTGCTGATTGCAATTTTGTACAGGATTGCAAGACCATCCATGCATGGGCTTGCTTGCTTAGGATGGATTTATCCTCCATTAATGAGTGTTGCTTTGCTTCCTTCTTTAATATTTGCTGAAAGGAAGTAAATGGGAGATTCTGCTGCCAAAGGTCTACCATGTTAGTGGACTTTAAAGATGATGGAAGATGCTCAGAGTAGGAGGACTGTGGGTCGCCTTGTAATGCATTCCAGTGTGCGTTGTTGATCTCGTTTTCTTGGTTGCGCCAGACTTTGTATCAGGTTTTTATTGTTACGTATCTTCTGTACAGCTGTTGCAGCCCAAATTCTTACCGGACCTGTGCTGGTGACGCATTATGTGGTAGTAAAAATACTTTTTGGTATGCTCGTGTTTGGAGGCTGACCAGCATCGCAACATCTTTCCGATGCTGTACTTCTCTTCCATATGCTAAAGTGGGTAGAAGTTTTACTTTCTGCAGAAAAACAATCCTGCATGCAACACATGGACCATTGCACCATGGTGCATGGGGGGCTGTGTTAGTGCTGGGTAGCCAAAATGGCGCCAGCGCAGGGTAAAAGCCAGGAATGCCCATATTCTTTTGAATACAGTGCATACTTTCCCTTTCCCTGTCACACAGTGCAGGGCAGTAACTGTCTACTAACAGGCTTAAACATTATTGCCTTATCATGCTTGGCATAGCAAACACATTGGATGAGGGAAAACACTCATTGGGAAGCTCTATTCACCAATCCTTTCACTGGCTAAGCTGCCGGCTCAAACAGCAATACTCTTAGCCAGTACTATCACAGCATTGTGATGGGGTCTTTCTCTTGCACACTGCCACAACATTGGATTTTAATGGGGCAGCCATATTAGGTGAGGGAACACCACTCAGGAGCCAATAGGAGTGCAACAGGCACTCTTTCCTGGGAGCACCACGCAAGTTCGACCCAATCAAATGCGATAATCAAGGTAAACATGTGGGCGGAGCCAAGGACGCCTCACAGTTGTGCTTTTTAAAGCTCTTTTTCTGTTTATTACACAAGGTATAGAGACAGCTGCACTGTCAAAGCCAGACCTAAAAAGTACATCTCAGCAGTAATTAAACACATCCAATGAGATGCTAAAAAAAAACACTTTAAAGCACTGTGCATTAGCATAATAACATTAACACTTCAAGAATAAAGCATGGACATATGCCACTCGTGAAGTAATTGTTGTGATTATCCAAAGGTAGCAAAGTGGTTTTTATTAAGTGTTTTTTATAACTCCTACCTGCACCCATTGTGCCCTTGGCCCTCATTGAATACTTAGTATTAAGTGAATGACAGTAACTATATATTTTTAGTTGGCACACAATGTATAGTTGGTCACTCTAAATGCATATTCTTTCTGGCATAGTGGATCCAGTTCGAGTGCATGGGGCAAGCAGGAGCTAATGGGGTGGTTTGCCTCAGGTGTCCTAGAGTCCATCCTATTATGGCTTCACAAACTGAGTCAAGTACAGCTCCGCTAGAGGGAAGATGCCTACTAGCTGGAAAAGCTCCATCATAGTACCAGTTTTCAAGAAGGGGAGCAGGACTGATCCTGCCTGCTATCGTCCTATATCCCTGGTGTACAGTGACGTTAAAGTCCTGGAAAGGGTTTGTTAGATCGCTTGGCATTGTGGGCTAGTGAGGGGAACATTCTCACAGAGATCAGTATAGGTTTAGGCCCGACCAAGGGACAGTGGATCAGACCCTTAACCTTATGTTGTTGACAAACAAGTATACAAAAGCAAGGGGAGTGTTGGTCCACTTGGCCTTCATTGACCTTACTTCAGCCTTCGATCGTGCCAACAGAACCAAGTTGTGGGCTGTACTTGGGTCCATGGTGGTCGAGCCGGCCTTCCTTTCTTTCCTGCAAGCCCTCCATGAGGGCCTATCTGCTACGGTTAGATTTTGATTGGAAGGGGAGTAAAGTTCGTACCTGGAATTAAAGAGAGGGTTGAGCCTGGGATGTATTTAGGCCCCCTTTTTCTTCACTCTGTATATTATTGGTCTGTAGGCGGACCTATTGGATCAAGATCTAGACATCCCATTAGTGGGTGCTCACCGTTTACCAGTTCTTTTAAATGCGGACGATGCTGTCCTCATGTCTAGGACTGCCAATGGGCTGCAACTATTGATACGTCTGTATGTAGGGTATATGGAAGGTCTGGACCTTTCCACAAACCATCTCAAATCCCATGTGGTGGTGGTGGGGCCTAGGAACACCAGGTCAAAAAGTTTTGTGTCAAAGGGCCATTCCATCTCTAGGGTGGATAACTATTCCTACCTGGGGATTTTTTTAGTCTCCAGGTTTTTGGCAACCACTGATGAAGAAACACTCACTGAAACTTAAATCGGCTACTGAGGTGGTTGCATTTTTAGCTACACGCTTGGGCCAAACTAATGTAGAGGCGATGTTAAAGGTCTACAATGCGAAATGTGTGTCACTGGCCAGTTATGGCTGGGAGATTTAGGGTTATGTATCGTGTCCCCAGCTTCAGGTGGTTGAAAATTATTTTCTTTGGGGACCCCTCAAAGTTCCTGCAGGCATCACTTCAGAAATGTTGCATGAAGAAGTGGACATTAGTTACATAACAGGCTGAATTGCCTTTCATGCCCTGATCTTCTGGCTATCAGCATGGTTGAAAGAAGATCTCCCACTGCTAAGGCTCATAATACATGATTGTATGGTGTTGGAAGGAGCAGTGAGTATCTCTTGGCTAGCCTATATCAAGTTTGCTTTTAAGTCTTTAGGTCGACCTGAGCTATTTTCTAATCCTGAAGGGATAGTCAAGAGGGACATTCTCTGGGTAAAACAGGCTTTTTTGAAAGGGTGGCTTCAGAATGGAAAGCCCTTCATAAGCTTTCCTTCCAACAATTCATTATGATCAAGACAGTGCAGGGTATTTAACATTATCTACTGTGGGAAATGTCTTCATATCATAGGAGACTCCTGACTTACTTCAGGTATAACAAGATTTATCAGCTTTTGTTACCTAAAGAGGCTTTGTGTACAGTCTCGAATCTCCCCCTTTGTTCTTGCGATCATTTGTCCCTCTCTGATACTTTCTATATTTTTATGATATGGCCTAGATTTAATCGGCTGTGCCATAATTTAGCCTGGCCTCTTCTGTTGAATCAGAATTTTATTCAAGTACAGCCAGATTTTTACTTTCTCCAGATGTGAAAAACACCCACTATTTGTTACTGTTTAGCCCGTTTTTTATCAGGGGTTGTTCTTGGTCAATGAAAATAAATTATAGACAGCTGGTTTTTAATAGGATAGTTGTTTTGTTAATTGATGAGTTATCTATTTTTATTCTATGCATTTTTATCTTTAAGTGGAGTTTATGTATATATTGTATTGGATGTTGGGGGATTTGGGATACCGATTATTTATATTGCATGATGTATTTTCTATGTACTTTTATGATTTGAAAGTTATAACTAACTAAGTACAACCCCTTCAGCTCTTGATTCTCACTGGTAGTGCTGGTGAGCAGGCACAGGCCTCTCAGAGAGGTAGTGTATGACAATGCAAACTCAGAGCTCAAATCACCCAACAGTGCAACATATGTTTGTCTAACCCATTGCCTTACATGGATAAGAAAGGTACTTTAATAGACACACTTAAAATGGTATACCACAGGAGGTATAATAATATGCACTGTCACTTGGGCTACTACACCTTGGGATATTGTCCTCCCCTTCTCTCTTTCCCAGGAGTCCGTCCTCTTGTGAGTCTAGGCAGCTCCCCAATAGGTTAGTTTTGGGAGACATGAACCAAGGCTCAGGTACAGGTACCACAGTTCAATTATGTCTGTGCTCGGTTCACTATGGTCTCCTTAATGCAGTCTCACCACAATGCAGGTCTCTGTTTCTTTTGAAATCACGTGTCTCTGATCAGGCCTGCCTCTGGGATGAGACTCTGTGGTTGCTGGAGGGCCCTCGATCTGGGAAGGATGCTGCGGAATACCTCAGCCCGAGCTGCAGCCATGAGTTCAGGTAATGGCCGTCAGGGTGGACTTATAGCAGGCATCGGACCTGCTTCTAGGTCATTCAGCATTGAACAGCAGGTGGGCTGCCACTTACAGCAGCACACTGGCAGGTGTTGGATGCACTTTGTAAATGCTCCAATGGTGACCACCATGGGCACTGCTCTTGGCTACGGTGGCACCATAGACATAGTTCTTGACTTCTGTGCAACGTCTGTGACATAAATAGCTTTGGGTTTTGGTGGCTACTTTCACCATGGGCCCAGCACTTGATTTAGACAGCAAAGTAAACTGTGATTGTTCCTATTGCATAGCGCCGAGGGCAGCTGCCAGCCCATGATTCCCTCTTGGAGCCACACTTCTAGAGAGACTGCACCCACACTCTTTGGACTTGCAGATCAATCTCTTCATTTTTTTTTCTCCTGGTATACCTTCCACACTAGAGTCTGGTGGTGTATGACACTCCCTGGACAGTCGCACCTCCTGCAGGCTTAACAGTCTCTTTTCCTATCTCAGCAGGCAAGCTGACTTCCAGGCACTTCCAGTCAGAAGTATAGCTCTTCCAGCAAGCAGAGGCTCCAGGTGATGTTCCCTCTCCTATGGAAAGCTGACTGTCAGACAAACAACAGCTCTAGTTGTACAGCAGCTCTCAGAGTATGCTGCAGAATACTTCCTTCAGTGGTGAAAGAACTAGCAACTGGAGCCACAAGGATATAAGTAGCTTCCACCTTTATACAGTAAAGCGGGGAGAGGAGTTGGCCTAACGGCTAGGGCGGTCGACCTCGAATATGGGGAACTGGGTTCGAGTCTCGGCAATGACGCTGAACATCCTGTGATTCTGGGCAAATCACTTAATCTCCCTGTGCCTAACAAAAATGAATGTGTCCTCATGTAATGCAACTGGTGCTATGTAAAGTGCTCTGATACCCGATTCGGGTCAAATTCGCGCTATATAAAACTCTGTAAAATAAAAATAAATCAGATAGGGAATGTATATTCTCCGTCTACATCCGAAGAATGGGTTTGGAACAGTTCATCTGTCAGTGTCCTTGCCATGCTGTTCTCGAGACATAGCTTTTGTGTAGAGTGATGGTCCTCTCAGCAGCGTATTCTCCAGGCTGGAGTGTCCACAACAGATGCATAAAGAGGCGTGAATATTCTACAACTGGCTTTTCACCAGCCACACTGAACAGTGATCAGACTGAAGATGAAAGGCCGGTCTCACCTAAAAGATGCCGTTCAACATGAACAACAGAGACAAGAATCCCCCCGCACCACCTACCAAATGATACTACCACAGGAAGACTAACAGCAGCTCCACTCACCAGGAGCGCTTACGTGAATTTTCTATCCGGTTCTGAGTTGAAATGCTATATTATGAATTTGTAAGGGTTCTATTGCAGTTGGACATTGTTCTTGGTGGATGGTGGTTAGAGCTCCTTTTATCCACAATACACTACAACTTATAAACAGGAGACTCTTATTTATTTGGGAATAAATGAATTGGCGCTCTACTCTCTCTCTTTCTTCAAGAGGCTAAAACAAATATTCTTCACTTAGCTGAAGCAATGAAATAAGACTCTCTCAATGTGCATTGGCTGTGTTTAATGCTGCCATCTAAATTCAATACTTCCTGTTGGGCTGAGTCAGAGGAGACAGTTGAGCGAACGAGCTTGGCGAAGCGAGGTGAAGCTGGGTCCGTGTCAGCCTATCTCCGCCTGCTTTGCGGGGAGGGGTCCCCCTACCTCTTCCTCCCAGAGCTGCAACCAAGATTAGGCCCAGGCTAGGCTGTCTGAGGCTTGTTTTAGATATCTGCCTGACACAAACCAGCTAGGCAGCCAGATTATTTTTACCTCTTCCCTTGCCTATATTTATATTAGGAGATCCTTACAGCATATTCTGCCATTGCCTGTCAGATAGCCACCACTTACCTGCCATTACCTGCTGTCACTTCACTGCCATCGCCACCATCTCACTGGGGAGGGACCTGGGATTCGGTCCTCTGGAGCACTTTTGCAAGATAACATAAGCTGCCTGTAGACCCTTGTAGGCTCCAGTAGCACAGGGAATAAGATAAGGCAAAGTAAAGCAGGAGAGCAGCCATATTAAACAAATAAAGAAGAACCAAGGCAAGGTAATGATGAGGCCTGGACACTCCCGTGGGACCATACAACCCAATACAAAACTTCAGAAAATGAAACCAGAAACAAACAGTTGTACCCCGGCACTCGTAATATATTACTTCTGCATTATTGATACAATTTGAAGCACAAATTCTTTATATTTTATAGGTTGCTCAAATCACAGGAAACAACAATGATTAAGTTGTACTGGGATTTTCTCAGATTTAATAGTTTGTATGATGTCTAGTCAATACATAGTATCTAGTGCATACAATGTTTTCAGATTGGCATTTTAGAGTTGGCACTTATGTATACATAGGCTTGATGTACATTCAGAGTACATTATTCATACATTTGTTGTAAAATGTTAACATTAAATGTGATACAGTTTATAAATGATGGTCCAATTTTATTTGCTGGGAGAACAAAACAGCCTGGTGAAAGAGAAACATGACAGCCGACATGTGTTTCCTTACATCCGTAACTTTTTCAAGGCTTAGACACATGAAGAAATGGATCCTCAATGAATCGTAAAAGTTGACCAGTGTTGTGTCATCGTCGTGCCGTGAATGGGTGGCAAAAAGTTGTCCTTGTATGTGCTGTAGGAGATCTGTTAAATATCAAGACCTCCCACTTGACCTATATTTCTTTTATCAAAGCCTGATTCCAGCTCTATTGGGCTACCTACATAAAAGACAGTATGCACAAGCAATTTACTATTTTATCATAAGGTTTATTTTATTACAAAATCATTTTTTCATTATTTGTATCAAAAGAGAGTTAAAAAACATTCATTGTATCCATAATTTTTTATATAGCCTTCAGATGTGGTGGACCCGCCACTGGGAGAGAATGTGTAGGTATCTCATATGGTCTAGGTTTCTCAAGTATATAGTTCTTGGCAAGGATAGCGTGATATAGAAGCACTAAACTGTTGAATCCAGGAGTCCGATCGCCAAGTAATAAACAATCCTTCTCTGCGCACTGGATGTTGTCTTGTTAGTTGTAAACCTGTGAAGTTCGTATCTGCAAAATGGAGGTGCACACAGTGTGCCGATGAAGGGCTGTAGTATGCCCTTTGGTCCAAACTTAGTGTATCGTGCGTGGGCTCTGGGTTGTAGTGTGCCCCTGTCGCTTGTCTTACGTACACACCACTACTATGCTCCACTCCAGTCCATGTAAGCAGAAAATGAAACCAGATAAATTGGCATCAGGACATTAGGCACCAACGCTAACGATCCCCCGGTGGGCGAGGATATTACAAAACTGTCACTGGATCTCTTTCAGTCTACAACGCCAGGAGGGACACAAAAGCAATGTAGTAGTTCTGTCTCCCAGCCAACTATTATGAACTATTTTAAATCATCTGATAAATCTATGAAAGCGCTTGATAGGCAAATAACTACAATCACAGCAGATATAACGACAGAGATAAGTCCTAAAAAATCGACCACAATAATAAGTGCTTATATATACCCAGGGGTGGGACACAGAAAGCAAATTATTATCTGACTGTAACCTCCCAAGTTGCTTAAAGTCTAGCAACCCACCAACTGATAGCAGTGCAATATCATTTTAGAGGTGGGCTCCCGCTCAACGATTGTAAAGGCTCAAGTACATCATAGTCATGATTACTCCCTCTCAACACCAATCCAGCCAAGTGTTGAATGCAAATCAGGTGGACCCCAGAATGAATCATTAACAGACAATAATATCTTTATATTCCCAGAGAAAATATATCTGGATTCAAGTTGTAGATTAAATGCGAATAACACATAGTGAACTGTCACAAACGCAAGTCAACAGCCTCTCTCCTCCTTGATAAAGCGAATAGATCTGGATGAGAGAAAGTTAGAAGGTAATATTACAGCTCATTAAATACAAGAAAAAATAAGACCCAATTTGCCACAAAATAGATTAAAATTTGATCCTTTTGGCCCAGTATCCATAATTGGAAGACTCCAGACTTACTTTAAACCAGTTCTCACTCCTGAGAAAATTATCTTTAATAACACTCCCCTGGTAAATGATCGGTGTGGTGAAGAGTATGTGGACTTTATGAATAATTCTCCTAAACCAGCCGATCTTTCTCTTTTGGAAAAATATGATGAAAACACCATTGAGGAAGCGAAATCTTGTAATGGCCCTTCCCATGCTTATACCAGCGTATGGGGAATATGCTCAATACCTTGGGTGCAATAACCACAGCTCTAAATTATCATTCTGACAAATTAAATATACAAGTGGAGCTGCTCAATACACTTGCTCTGTGCGTTGCAAGTATAGACTCTAAGCTACTCAATTTAACAAACTTAGTCATAAGGGCCCAAATGGACAGGGACAACCAATTGATCACCTGTACCTATACACATATTATTGATAAAATCTAAAATCTCCCAAGTATCGTTAGGGCCCTTGTAGATGAAGTTAAAAATATGTCCTCACAGCAAAATATTAACAGTGTTAACCCAGTAGGTCCTGGCCAATGTATGCTCCAAGACGCTGAAGAATTAACGACTCAAATCTAGCATACCCAAAATGATGAAAATCGTAAGGCTGGCAGAGGGTGTGATGAACATCAACAATCAACAATTCAACCTATCCTGAAAGTCATAGGCAATTAAATCCTGGTAGCAGGACAAGGATCATCACGTAAATCACAGGCTCCCTACGGGATTGATAAAATAAATGGGAATAAAAATATGCAAATAACATCAGTGCAAGAAAGTGAGAACAATCATTTAACAAATATCTCAAATACATCTGTCTCTTCCAACACAAATGGGTTAACCAAAAGAGCAAGGAGAAAGTTATGAAAAGCACGTAACAAAATAAAAAATTATTCAAGACAGATACGGCTGAGAGACCAAAGGATTGTTACCCAATCTTTAAACCTATGCCACTGGAAAACCCAGCAAAGTAAAATCCATTGAGATGGAGTTGGATGGAGGCCAACCAAATGTACACAGAAAATTGTTCAAATGGATGAAACTGGAGAAGTACATGAAGACCACAGTGTAGAGACCCTGATTATCATCTTCCCGTTACCGAAAATGAGCAAGGGCAATATCAAAATAACAAAAATAATGTGGACATTTTTCAGCAAAGAAAGGAGGCGAGGCAAAACATAACTCCAAGGCAACAAGAACATTTATTAATAAATCCAACAATGAAATACATTTCTCCACCAGCAGTTCAAAGGGACAGTGCAGAAAAACAGGGCACTTTCCATTTATCTACACAACTGGAGATCATCCCACACGACTGGTGACACAAAGGACTATACCTAGTCCTAACCTTTAGAACAGAAACAACATAATTATAAATCAGGATACCAGTTCCTCACCTCAAACAATTTCTTTTTTATCTCCCTCTATGATTCAAGGGGTTCTCATGACATCCTTAATCATGGCCACATACTAAAATAATAGCCTCAATATCAGTGCTTACACATATAACAACAGATGCCTTAGACTCTGTCCAGTTCAAGCATGACTTTACAATCTCTCCAGGAGAAATCACTTGTACCACATGGTGCAGTAAAGATATTATTGACAAAATTATGGCAATTGGCCCATATTTTGCAGAGTGTGGGATAGAGATTAGGAAATGTAATGTCGCAAATTACTTCGCATTATTGATTCCTAGGTCTGTCATGAAAACTAGTGATTATCCTAGTGTACTGACAACCAGGAATCTTGGGAAGAAGGCTAATGTCCTAAAAGGAGGCATCGGTCTGCTTTTCAATCCAGGATTTTCCTCAGGAATTACGATAATCAGTACACATTCTGGTATACGTATCAGTGAACGAATTCCTAAAAAGTTGGACCTAACGGACGATTGGGTTTGGCTACACTATATTCTTACAAAGGGAAAACTATAAGATAACAACTGATGGGTAAACTGTTTGACCAGCCTGAAGAAGCCTACGAGTATCTGTTCCTGGAATGTGCATGGTCTTACATGATTACTGGAAGGTCGAGATGCAACAGACTTTTTACAGAACTATAAAGTTTTAATGTTCTAGGACACTTAGAAAGAGGACACTACTGCCATGAATGGCTTTCAAGAATTTTTCATTTCTGCAACACGTTCTTCTTCGTTTGGTTGAGCAAAAGGTGGGCTTTCAATTTCTTTTCTCACTAGAGCAAGATGCTAAGCCTCAAGAAATAGATCTTCAATTGCCAAGGCTTCAATGTGTCAAACTTCTTTTACAAATGTCAATTTCGTTTTTTTAATATATACCTGAGTACGATGAAGCTGAACAAAAAACCCAGATTACTATCTTCTGGAAAATTATTAAAACTAAAATACAACAATATCAAACAGCCAGTCTAATTAACTCAGGAGACTTTAATATGCACATGGCCGTTAGAAATTCTTCGGATAATTCAAAAAGTGACATAATACAGTTGTGCTGTCAATAACTGCAAAGATTTGGCCTAATAATATTGTGAGGACAACGACTACATAATTCAAAAAGTGTGCCAACTTACAAAAATTTAAAGCACCATTCTATAATTGATTACACTATCATTTCAACGGACTTGGGGGCCGATTCCGATCTCGGTCGGAGGCGCACCCAATACTATTCGGTCGGGAAAAAAGCCATGCGAAAGCCAGTTTCCCGACCGATCCGTACAGCACACCGAACGAGCAAGTACGATGCGCACAACAGCAAAAATACCGGCCGAGCCGTACTCACCCAAACCAGGTCCTGTTCTCCGACCGAGGCGAATCCGGAAACGCCGAATCGAGTCGCACGGAAGGAAAATGCAGCCCCGTCCGGCCGGACAAGAACGATGCGCTTTCCGTACGCGCCGAACCCGTCGCTACGCACGGCACGTCAAAGCATCCGGGAGAGGCGCACATAAGCTCCGAATCGCGCCACAACACGATCCACGGCTACGAGACGAACACAGCACAGACGAGGACGACGCGAAGCGACGAGGACGAAGCGAAGCGACGAGGACGAAGCCAAGCGGCGAGGACGACGCGAAGCAACGAGAAGGACGAACGACACGAACCAACCATGAATCCCTTCGTCCCGATCATACCAATATTCTACATCTACTACCGGAACAGGCACGGACGCGTACGGCGCAGAAGGTAAGTCAGACACCAACCACAAAACACATACAACACGTACACGACACATCACACACATACACTGGGAATCTGAATATACTTACACCAGCAACAGCAGCACCATAGGGGCGGGATGCCCATCACCAATGCCACATATGCACACAGGGGCCTGAATGCGCGCCACCACCCCAACCCAGGGGGGCTGGATGCCTACCACTACTACCACCTTAGCCAGGGGGCAGGATGCCTACCACTACTACCACCCTCACCCACGGGGGCAGGATGCCTACCACTACTACCACCCTTAGCCAGGGGGGCAGGATGCCCACCACTACTACCACCCTCACCCAGGGGGGCAGGATGCCTACCACTACTACCACCCTTAGCCAGGGGGCAGGATGCCCACCACTACTACCACCCTCACCCACGGGGGGCAGGATGCCTACCACTACTACCACCCTCACCCAGGGGGGCAGGATGCCTACCACTACTACCACCCTCACCCAGGGGGGCAGGATGCCTACCACTACTACCACCCTTAGCCAGGGGGCAGGATGCCTACCACTACTACCACCCTCACCCAGGGGGGCAGGATGCCTACCACTACTACCACCCTCACCCAGGGGGGCAGGATGCCCACCACTACTACCACCCTTAGCCAGGGGGGCAGGATGCCCACCACTACTACCACCCTCACCCAGGGGGGCAGGATGCCTACCACTACTACCACCCTCACCCAGGGGGGCAGGATGCCTACCACTACTACCACCCTCACCCAGGGGGCAGGATGCCTACCACTACTACCACCCTTAGCCAGGGGGGCAGGATGCCTACCACTACTACCACCCTCACCCACGGGGGGCAGGATGCCTACCACTACTACCACCCTCACCCAGGGGGGCAGGATGCCCACCACTACTACCACCCTTAGCCAGGGGGCAGGATGCCCACCACTACTACCACCCTCACCCAGGGGGGCAGGATGCCTACCACTACTACCACCCTCACCCAGGGGGCAGGATGCCTACCACTACTACCACCCTTAGCCAGGGGGGCAGGATGCCTACCACTACTACCACCCTTAGCCAGGGTGGCAGGATGCCTACCACTACTACCACCCTTAGCCAGGGGGGCAGGATGCCTACCACTACTACCACCCTTAGCCAGGGGGGCAGGATGCCTACCACTACTACCACCCTTAGCCAGGGGGCAGGATGCCCACCACTACTACCACCCTCACCCAGGGGGGCAGGATGCCTACCACTACTACCACCCTCACCCAGGGGGCAGGATGCCTACCACTACTACCACCCTTAGCCAGGGGGCAGGATGCCTACCACTACTACCACCCTTAGCCAGGGTGGCAGGATGCCTACCACTACTACCACCCTTAGCCAGGGGGCAGGATGCCTACCACTACTACCACCCTTAGCCAGGGGGCAGGATGCCCACCACTGCTACCACCCTCACCCAGGGGGGCAGGATGCCCACCACTACTACCACCCTTAGCCAGGGGGGCTGGATGCCTACCACTACTACCACCCTTAGCCAGGGGGCAGGATGCCCACCACTACTACCACCCTCACCCAGGGGGGCAGGATGCCCACCACTACTACCACCCTTAGCCAGGGGGCTTGATGCCTACCACTACTACCACCCTTAGCCAGGGGGCAGTATGCCTACCACTACTACCACCCTCAGCCACGGGGGGCAGGATGCCTACCACTACTACCACCCTTAGCCAGGGGGCAGGATGCCTACCACTACTACCACCCTCACCCACGGGGGGCAGGATGCCTACCACTACTACCACCCTTAGCCAGGGGGCAGGATGCCCACCACTACTACCACCCTCACCCAGGGGGGCAGGATGCCCACCACTACTACCACCCTTAGCCAGGGGGCAGGATGCCTACCACTACTACCACCCTCACCCAGGGGGGCAGGATGCCCACCACTACTACCACCCTCACCCAGGGGGGCAGGATGCCTACCACTACTACCACCCTCACCCAGGGGGGCAGGATGCCCACCACTACTACCACCCTTAGCCAGGGGGCAGGATGCCCACCACTACTACCACCCTCACCCACGGGGGCAGGATGCCTACCACTACTACCACCCTCACCCAGGGGGGCAGGATGCCAACCACTACTACCACCCTCACCCAGGGGGGCAGGATGCCTACCACTACTACCACCCTCACCCACGGGGGGCAGGATGCCTACCACTACTACCACCCTTAGCCAGGGGGCAGGATGCCTACCACTACTACCACCCTCACCCACGGGGGGCAGGATGCCTACCACTACTACCACCCTTAGCCAGGGGGCAGGATGCCCACCACTACTACCACCCTCACCCAGGGGGGCAGGATGCCTACCACTACTACCACCCTCACCCAGGGGGGCAGGATGCCTACCACTACTACCACCCTTAGCCAGGGGGGCAGGATGCCTACCACTACTACCACCCTCACCCACGGGGGGCAGGATGCCTACCACTACTACCACCCTTAGCCAGGGGGGCAGGATGCCCACCACTACTACCACCCTCACCCAGGGGGGGCAGGATGCCAACCACTACTACCACCCTTAGCCAGGGGGCAGGAAGCCTACCACAACAACCACCCTTAGCCAGGGGGGCTGGATGCCTACCACTACTACCACCCCCACTCATAGGATGGACAATGCATGACACAACAAGCACACCACAACCTAGGGAATGCAAGATTAAGACATCCCCCCACCACCATGACAAGCGTGTGAGCAGGCTGTGTCAAATGCCTACAACACCGAACATGACTTTGAACATACAATGTGACCCCCTAGCACATGTGCCACACATATATGTGTGTGGCACCCACAATGCAAGCAGCCCATGACCATTGTGGCAATGGGGCCTAAACCCCCATCATCACAGTGACCAAAAGGCAAGTGTGGGGTCCATAGCTGAAGCACATTTTGACCATTGTGGCAATGGGGTCTAAACCCCCATCATCACAGTGACCAAAAGGCAAGTGTGGGGTCCATAGCTGAAGCACATTTTGACCATTGTGGCAATGGGGTCTAAACCCCCATCATCACAGTGACCAAAAGGCAAGTGTGGGGTCCATAGCTGAAGCACATTTTGACCATTGTGGCAATGGGGTCTAAACCCCCATCATCACAGTGACCAAAAGGCAAGTGTGGGGTCCATAGCTGAAGCACATTTTGACCATTGTGGCAATGGGGTCTAAACCCCCATCATCACAGTGACCAAAAGGCAAGTGTGGGGTCCATAGCTGAAGCACATTTTGACCATTGTGGCAATGGGGTCTAAACCCCCATCATCACAGTGACCAAAAGGCAAGTGTGGGGTCCATAGCTGAAGCACATTTTGACCATTGTGGCAATGGGGTCTAAACCCCCATCATCACAGTGACCAAAAGGTAAGTGTGGGGTCCATAGCTGAAGCACATTTTGACCATTGTGGCAATGGGGTCTACACCCTCATCATCACAGTGACCAAAAGGTAATTGTTGACAAAGAAAGAGCTGCAACTGCCAAACTGCATGGATCATTCCTGGTGACAGAACCAAAAACTCATCTGTGGCAAAGTAGTGTATGTGTCCCATTGCAACATAAATTGGGGGAGCCAAATACTGCAGTGCAAATGAAACATTCCTTTGGCCATGTGCAGACAAACAACACCCATGGGGGCTGAGACCGTCAACAGTCATCAATGACACAATGACAGAAGTGACCATCAGAATGCAGAACCACATATTTGCACCAATGGGCACACAAATGCAGATACCCTGTGGAGACAGCAGATGTGAGGTGAACAGATACCATACCATGGCAGCAATGGGACACACAAACCATGATCACTGTGCTGACCGATGACCTAGGAGTCCCAGGGACAGCAGGGGAAACACACCAAACAACATACAGCCAATGGCACACCCAAGATATGCCAATGCAGTGGTGCAGATGCACAAACACAAACAGGCAGACCAACACTGTCATCATACACAGCAGGTGAGGGGTGGGGGTGCCAGTGTCCCCAGGCAACAACACAACACATGAGGAGAGCTGAATACCAATCATACAGATGTGCATACACTGCCACACTAAGGTAACTCATGGATCCAAATCCCCTATGTGGGCAAGCAGGCATTGACAGGTGAGAGGGAGCACAAAACACACATGTCACACAGGCACGTAGGAACAACAACTGACACAGCAAGTCACAGACACACCACAGCACCACCCCCAGGGCCCCCACAATGTGGTGACCCTGGGCTGAATAAAAATACCACTGTGATGACAAAGCGAAATGTCGTTCACACTGTGAACCACAGTCAGGTGTCCTGAGCAACTAACTACCATCACACCTACACAAGCACAAATCAATCAGCATGGCCAGTAAGCCAAGGCCAACATGGAGGCAGGGGACTAGCCGGGCAACAACTCTCATCTGCACACACTCAAGACCACACCCCTCGACCTCCAACAATGTGCAGCAGTGAAGTACACATGCACTGGTGACATTGCACATGCACCCATGACTATTCCAGGGTGGTGGGTGGGAACCAAGGTGTAGAAACACATCACACATGGACACTCAACAAGACTCCTGAATGTCTGACACACTGCACACTACGCTGTACATGGACATGACGGCAATACCACACCGACCAATGGGATCCCAGCCACAGTCACACACCAATGAAGAAGCCAAGGTCACCCACAAAGAACACACATAGACAACAACCAACATTGCAGCCCGGACCCTAAGGAGTGCCAGCAGTCACACACACAACGTGTCACAATCACTGAAAGATAACACAAACTGGAAATCACATGACAGGGGCAAACAACAAGTGCCAAAGGGAAACCTGACTGTGACCCATCTGCGTCAGCACACAAACTCTGCCCTGACAGCAAACACACCTATGGGTGACACCCTGATGACCAGTAATGTGCCATGCACCCACATCACAGAGAACACAGGGAGAAGACTTTGGGGGAACATAGCTCAAGTCAGCAAGCATCACAAACAGGTACAACACTAGGGATCACAGCATGCGCAGATGAATGGAAGTGAACACACAGACATGCACATACAACACACACCTTGGGCGCAGGCAATGTCACACGTGTACACACTGCCATGAGGGGACTCCACTCCTGTGTGAGGAAAGCTGTGCCATATGTTGCCTCAGTAGGGCCCCATCATGTCAGCTGAGCACTTGGTCACACAATCAACAATTAGCACCAAATGAGGGCTCCCATCACATCAGCCTGGTCATGGATGTGCCAACGGAATCATCAGCACAGATCCAACACACTTGTATAGCAATGTTGCACTGACTACACGGATGAGTCCCTCCCCATTGATGCCCAAACCTGCATGTCCACTGGAGATGGCAACACGGTCAGGGAAGTAGACAAATGCAACGATGGCAGGCACAACAGATGTGCAGGGGTGGAAGCCACAGATATGAAATTGCCAATGTAAGTAGGAAACCCATTGCCAAATACTGAACACATGACACCCTCAGATGCTGCTATTGATGACATGGATACACCACATGATAGGACACATTCCCCCTGGACCACATGGGTTCCTGCACAGTAACACTTCATAATCATGAGACCAGATATCACCATCACTGCAGCAAGGGCATGGTTAGCTGCACCAACAACATGTACATCTGAAGCATGAGCACTAGAGAAAAGAAAGTTGCTTTATTCAGCATATGTGTTGTTTGATAACGACGTCCAGAAGAAATTAGAGCAAAGGCCAATGGCCAGTCCATTGTCAAAGTTCAAACAGGGTGACACTGGCAGATGTCACCCTACGCATGCCTGCACAATACCAGGGACAATCCACTAGGAGGGGCAACCGGGGGACAGGCCAGGCACCGCAGGGACAGGATCAGGGCTCACCAGGGGAGTCAGGGAAGGGGTGGTGGGTGCTGGAGAGCCACTGACAACTGCAGTGGAGGTGTCTGACATGGTGTGTGCCGGCACAACTGGGGGCATGACACAGATGTCGTGGGTGCCGGCACAACTGCAGTGGACCCTGCAGATGGGGTGGACAGGTCCACCACTGCAGTGCCCAAGTCAGACAGGGCGGTAGTGGACTCCACTGCAGTGCCTACCTCCAGGGGAGGAGAATGGGGGAACAGGCAAGGTGGGTTGGACAGAGGGGGAGGACACCCTCACCACATCAGTGGCACAGACAAGCGCAGCGGGGGTGTGGTGCTGGGAGAGCAAGTGGCAGAGGGAGAAGGCCGGAG